>JAOEHY010004910.1:0-25866 GCA_025447955.1 Psilopsiagon aurifrons
CCAAAACCACTGCTATCCACATTCTGACACTGGTAGCAAGTAGGAATTAAGCTCATGATTGTGTAACTGGTGAAACTGAGGCAGGCAGTGACCAAGATCACACATGAAACCATTGGAAGAACTTGGAGTGTCATCTAAGGATTTTAGGTGCGACCTCTGGCTAGAACTGATGATTTGGGGTGTCTCAGTGCGAGAGCTTTAACAGAGCATGGTGTGTGTGGTTTGGGTCTTAGTGTTGTCCCTATCTCTGTACCTCCCCATCCTGCTTCCTCTCCTGCTGCAGATGTTCACTCCTATTGCTAAGATACAAGGTACCTTTCTGGTGTGAAATCTGGGCTCTGTACAAGCGAATTGCCTGGGGTAATAAGTTGTATTCTTACCATGCATCCACCTTCCCCCTTTAGTATGAAAGACTGTCGATGGGAAATATCCCACCTATGTGTACCCCGAAGCTACAATCCTAAAGAAGAGAAACCTATTTAGCGTTTTTCCACTGTATTGCACAGGTGAGAACGGGCTCCCAAGTGCATGACCCACCATTTCTATAATGAAAGCCTTATGCAAGGAGCAGCAGATGTAGCTACAAACCTGCCAGCATGTATCTTCCTCTGCGTCACTGGTTCCTGTTGGTGAAACTGGGGTCTCACTTTAAGCAAATAGCAGATGGGACTGTGATAGGAGCAAAGAGAAGCTGCACTTCAGCATGGTTTGTGCGTTAATCTGGGCCCTGAGAGCAATAAAAAGAGACTCTCCCAGAGGTGTGTGGCTTGGTTAGCAGTTTTGCCTCCCCACAGGTAATAGGATGCTGCCCTCATGAAGAACTAAATGTACAAGTTCATTAAAGCACCAGTAGCCTGTTGTCTTTCTCAGGGATAAATTTCTTATCTTCTTTCATCACGCTTTATAGAGCATGTTGAGACGCAACTGAGAACACTCTGCTGCTCTTGTTCAGAAGCAGGGAGTGTTCCCGTGAATGGGAAAACTCCATTTGGATTAATCATGGGTGATTAGGCATCTAATGGCCTCTGCAGCTTTTCAGATCTGGGGGCCACAGCAATAGCTGATGCAAAAATAGTGTGTGTGTGACAGTGAGTAAGAGCCAGCATGTGAGGGCATGTGCACAGCCAGTCTGCAGGCATGCACACGAGTTCTCTTCTTGCCTTGCAGTTTCTTACTTTGGCCAGGTTATGTCTCACTGCTGTCTGCATGACCATCTATTATCACCCTCAAAAGCAGGGTGAATAGGCATTTCCTGAGCTTTTTTGGGAATTGCAAGGAACTGCAGAGTTGTCAGGAGTGTGTTTATGTAGAAATAATACGAATAAAATCATCACACAAAAGGGAAGATTTGGGACTCGGAAATTTTTTTTGGTGCTTGGTTTCATGAGCAAAAAAATGCTGCACTAAAAATATTAACCAGACAGGGTGGGAATATAAATGAAATCTGTGTGGGGGTCATTTTAAGTGATGGGTGGAGAAAACACACTGAGCCATCCCTCTTTAGAAGTGTCCCGAAGCCTGTTTCACATCTAAGCCTACTGATCTATTCAATCCTTCCTCTGAGGAGTTTCATGGAGGGTCTCAATTTCTGCAGGCTGTGTCTCTTTATTCTGCTCCATGTGCTTCTTTTGAAGGAGAAGGGTCTTGCTGTCAGATGTCTGAAAGCCCATTTCAAAGTGGAGTAAAAAGCATGTCTTTTTGCTTTCCATTTGTAGAGCCTGCTCAGCAGGACTGCTCCTGACTGAGGTCCTTGATTATCAGTGTGGAAAACTCGTAGAATAAGCTGCTACCTGGCAAATTCCTAGATCTGACCAAAGTGAGAAAGCAAAGCTCCTTAAGTGCCAAATAGACCATCTGTCAACGTGTTGTGCCAGGTTTCTGGAAGAGCAATACAACTCTAATTGTGAAACTGTCTAAAGCGTTGCATAGATAATGGTTGGTGATAGGGAACTTTTAAGCTGTGATGAAGCCATGAAAAATCCTGCTGTGTAAGTCATGCTGTCTGGGAAGGGAGCAATCAGATGACAGCAGTTCTGCTGAGTCCCCAAACCAGCCTATTAATGATGCTTGACATATCACAGGGCCAGGCACTTGAGGTGAGGCTGATGCATTTCAAAGGCCTATGTAGGCTGGTACATTGCAGTCAAGTATTGTTATTTATGTTCTTGGAAGGTACCTCTCATGAAAGTATCTTTCTGAGACTCACTTTAACATGGTGAGTCCCTGTTGTAGTGATTCATATAAAGGAAGGCGCAGATCCTTGATCCCCTCTGAATACTTGTTTGCATCCTGATGACTTTTAAGACTAAATAGACTATGGAGTGATCAAAGCTTACCCTGGGCTGAGTGGGTTGGGGGAGATGCTGCTAAATGAACGTTGTGCTAATAACTGCTGAGCAGATGCCTCCCGGATTGTCAAATCGGTCTTTTTGCAAGGCTGCCTCTGGGAGGCACGATGCAGCCGAATAGCTTCCAGGCTGACAGCAGTGAGAAGGTGGCCGCAGCTTCAATTTGCTGCTCCAGTACCTGAGCTGAGGTTGGGAATGCTCTAGGCTTATGCTGCCCATCCAAATGCTTGTCCTTCCCTAGTTCCTATTTAGAGGCTTAACCCTTCGGCATTTTGCTGCAATATGTGCTATTTTATACCAACACTTTCTGAAGTGCCCCAGATGGATATAGGTAGAAATGGAAAGCTCGTCACACTGCTGTCTTTCCCCTGAAGTAGAGAACCATATAAAGCTGGTCTTGCAGATCCATCCATTGCAGCTTTGCTGCTTACCAACAGGTTTTCTCCCTGCAGTTTCTATTCCAATTGTATGAAGTTATTCTGACTTCTGTCTTATGGAGGGAGATGTTTCCCAGCTCCAGTGACAGGCCATGGCCTTGGGCCCTGATTCTGCAGATGGGAGCGTCCTTACCCTAGTTTCCATGAGCGTGCTTCAGCAACCTGCTGGTTTATGTGCTGGAATTAAGTACCTACAGGCGTGTGTGTTTGAGGAATTGGGGCCTGAGAGAACAGAAGCAGAATGTCCCAGAGAGTGTGTGCTTTTCATTTCTAACCTCTGACGTATATGTGCTTTGGATGTGTTCTTGAAATGTATTTGCTTTGCTGTATCTGCTTGGGAGTCCTTTTGCAAATGAAGGAAGGAGAACAGTTTTACTCTTAGGTTGTGTTAGTTGCTTTTGACAGAGGATGGGATTGGTTTCTACTTTGACAAGCTAACAATTTCTGGCTTACAACATCTTGTCCAAGCATCTCTTGATGTGTAAGGGATTTATGGGCATAGATCTCCAGTGTCAGCAAAATAGTGGGACTCTTGGGAGCACCTTGGGTGGATTAAAGGAGGCCTCCCAAATCCCATCTGAAGGCACGGAGCCGGTGTCACTCTGCTATGTGAGAGGGTTTGAAACGTGTGTGGCTCTCTTGTGTAGGTGATTTCCCAGTGACTGAAGTCTGCATTGCTGCTGTTGCAAGGATGGCAGTTGTCACCACCAGCTATGGGAATCGGGTATCTGTTATTCATCAGGTCTTCCCTGACTTGCTGGTTGAAGGCTGTGTACCTGCAGGGCGATTCAGCCTAAGACCTTTGGTGAAACAATATCTGGAAGTGCCTGGCTATCTCTGTAGGCGACGAGGAATGGTTATCGCATTCTGAGTTGGAAGCATGTGGTAGAGATCAGACCATGCTCCACAAAGATCCATCTTCTCATCAATACTTGTTCATTGCCTGTATCTCCAGTTCTGTTCCTGCTCTGATCCTCAGCCTTGCCGTGTGTCAAGCAAGTTTCTGTGAGGCTCCCTGTACCCTCTGCTGACTGATGTTGGAGAGGTGATTATAGACTTAAACTGACTGCATCCTCAAGCTGTGGGAAATCCTTTTTAATGCAGTGACACGCTGAAGTGTGACACTCGTTAGATAGAATATGACATATCTCTTTGGTGTCTGACTGGATTTGTTTGCTGCTTGCTTCCAGTGATAATAGACAGATTGTGTTGTTGTGGACTTCAGAGGAAGTAGGTGCCCATGGAAGGCATTGGTGCTGTGGAGACTTGAAGACAGACTCACATGGCAAAGCTCATCTCTCTCTGGCAGTCAGAAAGGTTTCAAAAATAGCCTAGGCCACCCTGGGAAAGAGGGGTGAGCATGATGCTGAGATCTGGCATTAGTATAGAGGCCAAGGAGATAAATAACAAGAAGGGAGGAAGCTTTGAGTTGCTTTGATGTTAAATTGTTTCCTGTGGGGTTTTTACCATACGATGTTTGTAGCAGAAATCTGTGACCTTGAGATAGGAGCCCAGGTTGTGTCACTGCTGTTCAGGGTGCAGCAGGGTCACCTGGCTGGGCAAGACCTTGTGCTGAGCTCTTCTCCCCATCGCCTGCAGTTACGTGCCTGTGCGCTCGTGCTGCAGAAGCCCTTCCCATGCAGAGCATCTGTCATCATGTGTTGAAAATAATCTGAAGCTAAAATGGGAACATTCACTTTCCTTTCCTCTCCAGCCAGAGCCCAGCGCAGGCAGCAGGGTCTGCCTGACAGACTTGCGAGCAAATTGTGCAAGATCTTGGCAATGAAAGCACGTGGCGCGTGTCTCTGCAGCTGGGGAGCTGTTGCAGGAAAGGGTCAGGGGACCCTATGCAGGGCTGTGAGAGATGCTAACAGAAAATCTCAGCCTTCGTTGCCACATTGCAGCTCCTGGGTTATAGAAGGGGGTACTGGTAGGAGCACTGACCTTTGGATCTGTTTTGCTTGTAGTATGTTGTGTCCAACCACAAGTCTTCAAGTTATGGAGAGGAGTAATTTTTCCAAACAGTGCACTTCTGTTTTCCAGTGACGCATAAAAGCGAGGTAAATGGTGAGAAATAAAAGATGTTTAATGGGGATGACAGGAAGACAGATGGTTGGTGGTGGATCACTTACTACAGGCCTGAGGATGCCAGCTTCTGGGTGGAGATGAGCACTGAGAAGTGCTCAGTTAATCTCGCTGGAGCCCAGTGAGCTGCTGTGGGAACTCGCCTGCCTTTGTGTGTGTGCTGCCCCTGAGGATGCCTGCCCAGGAGGGGTTGCTCCTCACTCAAACACCTTCCCTCTCAGGCAAACAAAGTAATTTGTGCTCAGGCAAGTATTTGCAGTTCTCCCGTTTGTAATTCATCCTTCAGAAAGCATTATCATTCAGCTGTGGCGAAGACATAATGCCATCCACCCCCAAACCCAGGGCAGCAAACAGCCCGTGAGCTCTTCAGGCTAAAAACCGTTCAACAGCTTTGGCAGCTACTTTTCGATAACAAAGACCTTCACAAAAGCATGGTCTGGTGATGGTTGGTGTGGGGTGTTTGTTGTTTTTTGTCAGCCTGCTTTCTTTGTACCCCTTAAGCTACCCTGTCCTTTCTGTTCGTGTCTCTAACGCAGTGCTGCTGCACATCAATAGCATGTGTTTAAATAGCTGGAATAAGTAAGAGTAATGTTTTCTTTCAAGGCAACAAGAGAGAGGTAGGAGTTGCCTTTGATCTCTCCTCCTTGTAGCACTGAAGATGAAATTCTCTGATTCCTTCTAGATATGGCACTGGGAGAAGGACTCCTCAGATTCCTGTATTAATTTACTTGGGCTATGTATAGCTCAAGACAGCAACACCAACCTGAAAACATAGCCCAAGAAAGCTGGTCATAGATCAGTAAGGGGATAGCACAGACTGTCATCTGTGTGCTGCAGTCTACATCACTGCAGCTAGCACATGTCTTGTCTGAATTCCTGTCTGCAGATCTGCAGTACTTCACAGTATGGTCTCCCTCTGGCGCACACATTCTTTCCAGTGGCCTTATGTAAATAATCACATAGCTTTTCTTGCTGAATAAAAGAAGGAAACTTCCTGTTAATTGTAGCAAAGTCCAGCAAGACCTTCCCCCTTTTATCTCTCCATTTGTGTTTTATCTATGATGTTTCTGTTGTGTCTACAGAGAATCGTTAACTGAGTTGGATCCTGATTCATTAGATGCAGCTACTTGCTACTGGTCTTTTTAGTGCTTGGAAGTCTAGGTCTGTTTTGAATGATGGAAGATGATGAGCTGGGGAATATATTGTATGGTTTTTCTATTTTGGAAGCAAAATGGCCACATAGAACTTGAAGGTAACGGCAGGGGTGGGATTCCTCGTGGTTCTGGCACTCTGCTCAGAGCAAAGGATTTGCCTTGGGGCTAGGGCAAGCAGACAAGGTGATGCAGAACTTCAGCATGCATCAGAAGGTATAATTCTCTTTCAGGTGATCTGCTTCATAGAAAATTCTTCTAGGCTCATCCTTAAACTGTTGCACTTGCTGGCTTTGGGAAAAGGAAGATGTTTCAGACTCTAACACCCACAAAATAGCCACAACAGTAAAGCTTTGGTGCGTCTGAAGCACAGGAATGCTGATTTATTCCTTCTGCCTCAGCACAAGGCATGAGCCAAGGGGGGATGAATATGAGACACTTTCAAAGACCAAAAAAATGCAGCTGAAATAGGAAGAACTATGGCTCATACATCTTTTCCCTGCCTCCCTACCCTCCCACTTCTTAAGGTTGCAACTGTGACCTCCTTGAAGACAAGGCGGCTTTCACACCAGAACCGAGCTCTTAATCTGGGGAGAGTTATGTTCCGAGTAATACTTCATGTGCACAGTTACAAGACCAAATCTTTGCTGGTGTGAGTTAGCACGACTCCACTAACACACCATGACCCAGTTCAGACACAGCATTTCCCCTCTCCTCTTACACATTGCTCTACCTCAGCTTTATCAGCTCTCTCACTGCCCAGTGACAAAGAAGTCAACTGATAGAGGGGTGGTTCTGGAGTGGCCATTTGAGTGCTGGATATCAGAAGCTTCTCTGATCATTTCCAAATCAAAGTAACTTACTTTGTAGCATCCGTCATTGATTATTGCAATGTGTTCTTTGCTACCTTTAAAATGTACTGTAGAGGACAGTAATTTATTGTCTGTACCAGTAATTACATAGCCAACTGCTTCTGGAATTAGAGTGGAGTTCTATGTACTGTGTAGTACTGTAGAATACTGTGTACTATACAATAGATTACTTAATGCTCCTGTTTAGCAATACCTGATTGAGCAATAAGATGCAAAGCAGCACATGATGAGATCACTTTACATATGGTTTAAAAACCTCTAAAGCTATAAGGCGAAGTGGGTATCTTATATTTACAGTGTCCTGAGTCATCCTAAATAATGCTGACTACCCACGTGGCTGAACTTCAGTCGTGTTATGGAGGTTACTGAATCAGGATTTGCCTGTGGATGCCCTTGTCTGTGAGAGTAATTGCGCTGAAGTTAATAACACTTGTTAATAAAGCACAGCTTCTGGGAACTGGGTCAGATCAGGCTTTGGTATCTTATTGTAGGATGTTTTGTACCATAACACATTGTTCCATTAAACACGGACATTCAGTGCTGTAAGAGTTGTGATTAGCGACAGCTCTTCTCCCATATAAACATCTGTCTTTCCCATGTGGGTTTTCTGGATAATTCTCTTGTTGGCTGCTCTCAGAGTGTCTCATGTGAGAGGTGTTCTGTCTCTTCTGAGCCAGGCAGGTGTGGGAAACGTGCTGAAAAAGCACCTTTCTGTTAACACAGTGTGAAAGTGTCTCTGGACATGATGTAAGGATTAAAACTTTCAGTCTTTAGACTTAATGAACCAAGATATTTATAAGTAGCAAAGCCTGATAGGAGAAAGTACAGTAAGGGTGGGGTTAGAAGCAATTCAAGTGCTTGTTCATATGCATAAAGCTCTGCTCTTCAGTTCTTAATGCTGCAAGTGCCAGCAGCAGAATGAAGTTGCACAGCTAGTCCTGTCCTGCTCAGGTATGCATGCCTTGGACGAGGTACCAGCCACCCCAATGTCCCCCTGATGTCAGGGCCTCCTGGCTCAGAGCTCTCCATCCCTCATTCTGTTTGGTGAAGGCCCAGCCCTGCAGAAAGCGGTGCCAAAGTGCCTCTTCAGTGCAGAGGCTTGGGGTTCTTGTCAAGCTCTGAAGAAATGTTTGTGCTGGGGGGTGAAACAGGGAGGTTTTTGTTCTGTTATTTTGCCATGTGTTAGTTAACTTGTGACAACAGTTACACAACTATAACCCTGCTGGATTTTGGCTGTGTGGCTGGATCCCAGTTTGCCTCGTGTCTCTGCATGTTCCATCTTCCCGTGATGCAAGTGGGCTCCAGCAGTGCTCGTTGCCAGAGCCTTGCATTCAGTCAGCTGCAGGTGTATTTTGAAAGCCTGAGGACAGATTCTGCCCCTATATGAAGCTCTCAGACTCAGCTCAATTGATAGTCAAAGCGCCTGAGACCAACGCTGTTGTGCATAGCACAGTGATCAAAGGGCTTTGAGGAGCAACCAGCCCCTCTCGGAGAGCCAGATGTCATTGTGACCTATCTCAATCGCTATTGTATGTAAGTGGCTCTTGTCAGGCAAATGAATTCAAAGCTGACATATAACCAACAGCTGAGAAATCACACCCAGTGTTTGCCTAACCTGTTGCTTTGGGGGTCAGCCTTAGGGTTGTCTCACTCTTCAGATATGAACATCGTTGAGGTCAATTTGTTTAGCTCCTGGTTCCAGCTTGGTAATTTTGATCTGTTTGCAGTTGTCATGAGGTTTGCTTTGGTACTCCTTTGAATTCCATGATAATGAGGGTGAGATTTCTGCATCATGGAGAGAACAGGCAGGGGGAACTGTAAGGATTATAGAAATCGATGTGAGAACGCTTTGAAAGAGGAAGCAGACAATTTTTTGTTGCATACACAACTTCCTGAGGTTACCCTGCCTGGTGCAGTGCAAGGGAGTCTGAAGCCTCTCTTCAGATGAAGGGAGACTTATTTTTAACACTGGGGAGGCAAGATCTTGAGGGAGGAATTGCAACAGTGAGATCAGCAGATACAGAATTGGAGATTTGGAACGATCTCCCTCTTTCTACTCCCAGACCCCTGGCTAGATCGTAATTCATGTAATCCTATTTTTACTTCCCCTCTGTGTTTCCTGCTGGTTGGAGTACTCTTTGCTTTGTGATAACAATCTGCCCTTTGTTGCTTTAAAGGTAGAAGAGGAATTTCTGCACGGGGGAGGCGTGCAAAAGCACTCTAGGAAGAACGTCGGGGCATAGATGCTTGTAGATGATTGTTGTAAACATAAAGCTTTTGGGTTGATCTGTGCAGTATAAACCTGACAGTTTCAGACAACATTCGACTGAGTCATCCCTGAACTAATTTGGAGACCAGATTATTTGTTGCCAATGCTTCGTATTTAATTTGCTTCATGTCTTTTTATCAGGCCTGGCATTCTTGCTTTATCCGGACTTGTTCAGAACTTACTCTTTTCCCCAGTCCAGTACAATGCAGTTAAATAAGTTCATTGTTCTTAGGGTTTATACACCGTTAGTGTTCCCAAGCATCACTTTTGGTACTAAACTGAATCTGAATCACTGAACTTTACAAGATGGACTTTAGCCTGGAAGCAGCCGAAGGGAGTTCTCTTAATTCTGTCAGTCTGGGATTTTAAATGGAAAGAATTGATTTTATCCTTTTGGCCACTTAAGCTTCAAACAGTGACAATTTGGGGCATATGGTTCCAAGTGTAAGGCTCCAGGCCGTGCTGTAGAGAGAATTGTATCAAGGTAAATATAAGGGTGAATCATACAAAGAAAGCCAGATTTGGGGTTTAATAATTGCCTAGGAGAATACTGGATCTTCAAAACCATGAGTATAAAGGAAAAGATAATTTGAAGTCTGTGATCTCAAAGCAGAGGAAGCCCAATCATTGTGCCATTCAAAGCTGCTCCTGTCATTCCTGGTCAGTAAAATCCACAGTGAGAGATTTGCTCTATTAGGGCTATGTCCATTCCAGTGTCTCTAAGTACAGTTTGAAGCATCCGAAAAGGGAAGGAAATAAATGCCACTAATGACACTCACCACATCAGTCTGCTGGCTGTTGTTTTCATAATGCAGTTTATCTTCTAAAAGGTGCAGGTTTAGGTACTAGGAAATCTTAATGTAAGACTTCCTTGTAACTCAGTGACTGTTAACATATTTGCTCGTTTGCAATCTTTGATTCTCCTGCAAATGGGAGCGCGGTAGTTAAATTTTAGGTTGTCTTCAATACTACTGCTGTGACTGTCAGAACACTGAGCAATGAAAACCCATCGAGGAACTGTAAGAAAGAGAATTGAAATTACCTTTTGGAATCCTGTTTTTGATGTTCAAAATGTGTTTTCGAACATCATTTTTTTTTGCACGGGGAGAAGGTCTATTTTCCACAAAGCAAGAATAGCAATTAAGGTTTTAACTCCAAAGTGCAGTGAAAAGAGGTCTTTTCCCCCACAGAGTTAAATGCTGCATCCTATGGCTTTGGGATTTAAGGGTGCCATAGGATTATGCTGTTGTCTATGGCTGGTGAAACTGGACACTGACTTTTTAAAGTGGAAGCTGGAACTTTTTGGTGATCATAAGGCTGATGGCTGATCACAAGCTCCAAAATGGAATAATGAGATTTGCAATGCTGTCAAGGCAGACCCTTGAAGGTGAAGAAGTGTTTGGTCTGCACCCATATGAGAACAACAGCTTTCCAGAATGTAGCATAGCTGTGCATGATTCATAGCCCGTGTTAAAGATCCCAGTTTGTTGTAATCTCTGAAAGGGGAGAAGTGATAAATAACTGAATGAGTCTTCCTCATGGTGACAGTGCTCTAAATTCAAAAGGCTATAAGTGAAACACTTGGGTTGTGCCAACCTTATTCTCCATTTATCAGTCTTCTCTTACAGTTGTGTGCAGTGCTTTATCTTGACATAATGCCAAGGACGATGCAAAAAAAATCTTGTGCTAATATGCTGATGTCCAATAAATGTAAGACTTACAATATTCTTAAGCCAGTCCCTGAGCTTTATGATTTATGGCAACCCAAGAAGAGGTTTAAGTATTACTGGTAATATTTTCCCTGTGCAAAGTGGATATGAATACAAGGTAGTGTTCTTCTGATGGGAGCAGTTTAGAGGAGAGGAAGGAGATACTACTCCTAGTATAGAGAGGTGTGTGTCTCTGCAGTCTGTTAATGCCATTCTACTTCCCTGATAATGATGCTGCTGACAAATCAACAGTTATGGGAAGAAACTGGACATAAAGAAGCTCTGAGCAGGGACAATTATGTCTATCATCAAGCGGGTCATATTCCAGCCTCTCTTGTGTTTTCTGTATTGAAAATGGTAAATGTATGTTCTTTAGTTTCCTTAAGCAGTTTTTCTCCATAGAAAATGCCACTATACAAAAGAAACTTGCCTGCTTTGTTTTAAATGGAGCTCAGAAGCTGTGTATTGTAGGAGTTCACTGTTTTCTTTCTCAATGCAATTCTTCATTTGGTTCTAAACATCCTCTGAGAAAAGGATTTCCAGAGAAATGAGATCTCTACATCCAGAGTTAAGATGTTATTATTGCAGTGAGTTTTGAAATGTTTTCCACTGGGGGGGAGGAAATCCTGGTTTCTGTCAAAAAAGGAAAAGTTATTACTTATTTGCCTTGGATCCAGAAGCTTCCTTTAAAAAAAGGGTAAGTTTTAATGAGCAACTCTTTAGCACAAAAGTTGGTTTAGAGACCTTGTTTCCCAGCAAAAGCAGCTGGGAGAAGGAAGAGGCAGCTTGCCTCAATTACGTGATGAGCAAGGTCATAGTGAAATATTGAATTCCATTGTTAAAAAGAAACCAGCAGAACAGAAATGGAACCAACTGCAATAGTTCAAGAAGGAAACTTTTGACATATAGAAGAATTTTCACCATTCTTAGAGATGCAAAAATGTGCACACTCTTCCTAGTACAGTTTTGGTCAGATGCCTTGTGGTATTAAGAGCAAACAGAGATAGAAATCCATTCCTAGGGGACACCCGAGTCTGCTCAGCAGACACTAGTGCCAGTGTTAATACATGGCTTGCAAAAGGTTCTGTAAGCCATAGTTCTAGTGATTGTTTTGATTTGTAGTTTCCTCAGTCCCAGAGTTATCGAGTTATGAATAGCTTTTCTAAATCTGATTTTTATGTTTAAACACACTGATATGATTGACTGTAAGAGGCTTATCCTGTCAATCACTGTGGAGACTTCACGTACAGAAACTGCGCTCGGCAAGACAAGTATGGCCTTCTGAGGTGCGAAACGAATGCTGAGAAACAATGAGGTGGTTGACTCTGGCTATCAAAACTTGGGAGTTCTGTGGGGTTTTCAAATATATATATTCATATATTATTATATATATTCATTATATAAATATATTATTAATATATGTATTAATATGTCTGCCTAAGTTTGAGTCGCTTGTAGATCTATTTCCAGAGGAGTCCTGCATGTATTGTGATCTTCTACACAATGAATAGTCTCCAAACAGAGTGAACACTTCATACTTTCACCTCATTTTGAATACTGGTATATGATACTTATACTGGCAGTGACCTGTAAGTCTCAAAGACCTCCCAAAGTAAATGAATGATTAGTTAAAAAATCCCAAAGGGGACAAGAACCACTTCCCCACTCCTCCACCTCAAATTATTAAGAGCTATTATCTTGGAATCACTGTAGTAAATGGAGCCTGACTTTGAGTCTCTTCTTGGACTAATTTCAGTGGCTTGAAGTGAAAATTTCAAGGTATATTGAGCAGTGAACTTATTAAAATACAGGGAGTGGAGGAAAAGATACAATCCAGCCTGAATACCTATAAATGCCAGTTCAAGTCCAACCACTGTGTTTGAGAACGCACAGTTCAGTATGCCAGCCTACAAATAGTTTGTCATTTTGGCTTGTGCCTTGGTTATTCTGTAGCCAGAAGGGGAATATAGAAAACTAGCTACAAAGCAAGAACAACTAGAAAATTATTTGCATAAGAAATAGGAGAAATTAGAGGCTAAAAAGCTTTCATACAGCTTGAAAACTGAAAGCCAATAGTGGTTGTTGAGTAAATGCCATAGTCACTGTTGACAGAGAAACAAGGACCCTTAATGATAAAGGAACACCTTGTTCTTGATGCTTGCAGGCAGTTTCTTTGACTCCACTGCCTTTTGCCTATTGAGCCTAGTTGCTAATCCTTCAGATACTCATTTGGTTATTGCTTGGTTTTATGATCTCCCTTTATTCTCTGTTATTGAGTTCATTTGGTCCTGCTCATGTAGGTGTATATATATGTTTGTGTGTGTGTATGTATAAATTTCACCTCCAAAGGAAAATCACTTGCTGATTTTCTACACCTGGATTTAATCTGAAAGATGCTTGTACGCAAAAACTCTCTGGTTCAGGCTTCACCGAAGCTGACTCATAGTAGCAAAAGTCAAAATGATGACCATGTGCTGCTGCACTTTTGTTTATTACTGTACAAGCTTAATGCTTTGTTTCACTATCTAGCCAAGCCACTTGCTCCTTAAGGACTGAAGGAGTCACTGCCTTGGGCAGATATTCAAAATAAAGACTTTAGCCACATTACATTACAATGAAAGTCGGATCCTTTCCAGTTTTTTGGGGGTAAAAAAAAGCCTATGAATCAAATCTGTTTGTGTTCACTCTCCCATTTTCAATGGGCAGCAGTTTGAACCAGTTCTTTGTTTGTGGAAAATATTTGTGTGCTTTCAGAGTCCACTGAATCAGAAAGCCATATGGAGCATTTGAAACTACAAGCAAATATTTTCTTCTTTCATGCACTTAAGTGCCTAATAAATCCCTATAAACATGAGCTTTGCTAAATGAGACAGCATAAATAGGCTTTATTAAGCCCAGACTTACTTTTACTCCACAGCCACTTTGAGAACATCTGGCAGTGAGGACCAGCCTTAAAGAGAATGTGAAAGTTGCTAATGCTGACTTTGAGGCCACAGATGTGTAAATGCACTTCACTGTGAATATGAGCTGGGCGGATGGTTTCATGTATGCAATAGGGCTGACTGCTGGCTTCAGTGATATGTGGTTCAGGAGCTGCATGGAACACACATGACTTCTTTGCCTCAGCCAAAGGACAAACTACAGCATGTTGCTGCAAATCATAGAACAGTCAGGGTTGGAAAGGACCTTAAGCTCATCCATTTCCAGCCCCCCTGCCGTGGACAGGGACACCTCACACTAAACCATGCCACCCAAGGCTCCATCCAACCTGGCCTTGAACAATGCCAGGGATGGAGCACTCACAGCCGTCCATCTCCTCCTGTCTCCACAGTTGGGGGGCTGAAGAATGGTCGATGGGTTGGTGCCTCTGCCACCCATTTCATCCCCACCTTGAAGGTATCACTCTTTATCTGTGCTCCATGGTACTCTGATGTAGATATGATTTATTTCTTGATGCCTCCTCTTTCCCATTCCAGCAGCTTAGCAGGTCCAGACTAGGAGCTGATGATGGGAAGTATGTGGAGATGCATGGGAGAATGTGTAGAGGCAAGTAGAATTAATCTGTTTCTCTTGAGAAAGCTGTATGCTGCCAGTGGGAGCTGGATTCTGATTTTAGTTGCTGTTCTTTGAATCCCAAATAGCTGTCTGGTATATCTCTTAGTGCTTCAAAGTATAGTTGAACCATGTCATAGTGTACAGGGACAGGCGATGCTAATGGGTGAAGACATCCTTCCCCTTCCACCACTGCTTTTTTGTACTCCATCTGGTTCGCTCATAGCTGTGTGAGTGTGGCCTCTTCCCCTTGCTTCATTCAGATTCAGAACTATGCCTGGGGTCTTTACAGCCCACGTTCATAAATCTGGACCAAGACTAACAAGCAACAAACCTGTTTATGTGGGAGCAGGACCTGGTGAGGTTTTAATATCTCTTGAAAGAAGACCAAAGAGGCAGACAGAGAACTGCTTTATTTCATTCAGTGCTGGGACACAGACAGTATTGAAGTGATAACAGTGAAAGGCGGCAGAAAGAAGGACTTTGCTGGACAAATACAGTGTGCCCAGATCTGGTGTGTTTTCTATCTGCTTTTCATTAGTTTATTTTAATTGTCTTTATCTTGCCATAAAGAAAACGTCCAAGTTGATTAAAAATAACTGTCACTGCTGAAGCTTTCTATGTGGAAGGAAAGTTTCCTTTTCTTGCTTCTCAGAAAGGTGTTTCTTACAGCTGAGAGCCAAGGCGTGCTGGATTCAAAAATGCATGCATTTCTACACCCTTTTCCAAGCAAAATATTATTAAATCTGTGGAGGTTCTTTACGTCAGTTGGCATTTTTGTCACAATTACAGAATGTACTTTTAAACCGCCTGAAATGTGCACTTCAGAAACAAACCAAAAAATAGAACCCAGGAAGAACCCAAACCCAAACCCGTGCTCTTTAATATGCAGACATGTAGGGGAAAAGCGTGGTAATGAGTTTGGCTTCTCTTGTTGAGCCAGGTCCAAATTCTGATCTCAGTTACGCTGGCCTCAGCTGAGTTGCTCCAGATTTTCACCAGTCTGACTGAAGCCAAACTGTGTTCTTTTGTCCTTCAGCATTTGACTGTTGGTATTAATAGTTAGGCGCAGGAAGGAGGGGGGATCAGTTAAGTGCAAGGATTTGCTGGAGTCCTGGTCTAAATACATAGTTTGAGACTGCTTCAAAATACATGATACATACTTTTCAGTCACTGGTTGCCTGTTGTCACAGGTGAGGGGTTCCAGGGCTTTCTACATATTCTATGTTTGTATAGGTATCACCTTATCCATGGAAGTGCAAAAGCTGGCTCCAGCATCAGTGTATCCGTATCAGCCGAATCCTATGTAAGCTGCAAAAGCTCTTTCTGTACACTGTCAGTAGCTGCCTTATTATAGACCATGGATTAACACATCACTGGGCAATGTATGCTTCTGTATATTCAATAGTTTTAATCTTCCTCCCGTGTACCACTCTGAGGACTTTGTTTCTGAACAGCTTTGTCTTTAAAATACAACATTTGTAATAAACCTATCAAATGCAATGCACGAGTCTGTAGCAATTAAGACTTTATAAGGCAGAGAATCTACAATGTTCCTTGTGTATGTTTTATACCCCCCTTCCACCCATACTGTTCATGAAAGCAGTGACTAAGCTGTTAGTCCAGAGGGGATATTATCTCTCTGTTATTTTGCATTGGTACTTACACACTGGTAGCAGGATTAAATCACTTAAGTCCTTAAGCCTGTGTCTATGCTAAAGCATGTTACAAATGTACCCAGAGAGAGGAACTCGGTCATCTCTACCTTTATATTATTAGCACTGTCCCTGGCATCCTGTTGGACATCTAGCACTGTCCCAAACAATTCCTCAGCTTGACTCAGGGGTTAGTACTATTCAGCATCAGTCTGCATAGGTGCAGCCAGCCTGTTCCAAAAGTAACTGAATTAGTAGTATGACTATGGGTGGCTTCTATGCCAGTGGTCCTCATTGTTAAAGAACTACCCCATATGAGAAGCAATTCAGGCCTTATTTTATCTCTTTAGTTTCCTACTAGCAAATCAAGAACAACTCTTGTGAAGTCACTGATAACATATGTATTAAACCAGTACAGGGTTAAAAACCAAGCAACAAGTGAAACAAAGCCCAAAACCCCAATAACTAAAAGAAAATATCTATGCTCTGTCAGTTTGCCTTTCTCCACAATACTTGCATGTTTATGTCCCTCTTGCAACATCCTGTGTTGGAGGGTCCTGACACAGCCTTTTAGAGGCAGGTGAGACTGAGTGAGGGTGTCCACTACAGATACTGCAGATGAGAGCAAAATTGCAAGCATTTCTGGGCATCAGTGTAGATTCCTAGCACTGTATTTAGAGTATGTTGGAATTGAGCCCATTCTACATTGACTTTAAGGTATCAGGACAAAGATCTGATTTGTGTTTCTTTCGTGCTACTCATGACTCCATGTCCCTCTTGTGGACATCTTCATTCAGATGTGCTCAAGCTCCATCTGTGGTGTCAGAGGACAGCTACATAGCTTGCGTATCTGCTGCAAGCCTGTTATTTACTCTGGCTATTTACATAACCTATGGGGCTGGTAACAAACTGTGATTGCAGTTACACTGGAATAAACCTGGAGTGGTACTGGTGGAGCAGTTGTTACATTTCCTCAGCCATTCAAGTCAGAAAGGGCCCTATCACCTGCAAACTAGTACAAAAGTGAAGACAGGAGACAAGGAATTGCTTTCTTCCATTGAATTCGTGAGGACACTGCAAAGCATCTTAGAGGGAGTTCAGCCAATGGAGAGGGAAATTCATGTGCGAGGACACAGTTCCTTGTAACAAAGTGAGGGGATGGGTTTTCATGTAAAAAGGTCTCCAAATGAAGCTCAGGCTTGAGTAGCATCTCCTTGTCCAGACTGATCTAACTTGTACAGTTTCACAAAGGAATAATCTTGCAGCCCACATTCTGATCCCACACTCGTATTGCTTTGGACACAAAGCTCCATTGCTGCAGATTCCACTGGTATAAATGAAACCAGAATCAGGTCAGGTGCTTGAGAACAACACCTGCAGAAGGAATAGACACTCTCAGCATCTCTTTTTGCCCTTCCTTTCAGGCACAGTAACAGCTGTGATAGTGTTTACATTCCAGGCTCTTAAAGGAAGATATTCTTCACTCATAGATACACGTCCAAGCGCATGAAAATCATGGCAATCTCGCCTATCTGAAGAAAACAGGGCTTTATTTTTCTCTTGATGCTGACCTTTCCTTCTTCTTGAGTCTATCATGTGAGGTGTCCTCAGAAATAAGCCAAAAAACCAGGAGAATGCAGATAAATAGTGTAGCACAAACATTGGCTGTGTGTCTGCATGGAAAACTCCCTGGTTAAAGTTATTGCTGACTAGGCATGGGATAGTTAAAGGATGTTAATTGCAAAACAGTGGAGGCCTCCAGCAGAACTAATGCCTCACAAGGCTTGAGGCTGAAATAATTAAGGCCAAACTAACAAACAAGATGTGACTCTGTTGTCTAAATGGTTTAAATTTGTTCTGTGTGTCTGCATGTGATTATGTGTGTTTTAGCACCGGTAGCTGGGACTGTGCAAGTATTTCATGGACCTCGGCTTAAACTATATCTGCAGTGTCCAGTGTCTTTTCTCACCGGTTCATGATGAAGTGGATGTGTCTATGAGCAGAGAGCATTTCCCCATCACAAAACTGTTGTGATCTTACCAATATTTTTGCTTATGAGGTTACTAGAGGCACCCAGGTGAAATGACCTGATTTATTTCACAGGCAATGGTGTATTCCTCATGATGAGGCAGCACTGCGGGCCTCTCAGACTGTTGTGGAGTACTAATTCCCACAACCTGCAGAGGTGGGGTGTGTTGGATGGGTGAGAGCTAATGCCATCTCCCACATCAGACCTAATTCCCAGGCTGGGGTGGAGAAAGTTCATAGCTTTCATTGCAGCTGGTTTTCATTGCATGCCCACTGCTGAGGACACAGTTTAGTTGTGTAATAACATGAGGAAGAAACTTCTATCTGAACGACGGGCATCTGAATGTGAAAGACCCAATCTCCATACTTCTGTGCAGTACCCAAGAGCTGTCAGTTCTGAATCCCCCCCAGAACCTTTTGCCACCAGCTATGTGTCCAAATGCTTCCTACTCATAGCAGCTTAGTGCTGATGAGGAGGAAAATCATCTAGGAGCAGGCTGTGTTAGATTTATACTAAGGACTGTGCTCTGGTCTCTAGTCTCTTTCTCTGGATAGCTCGTGTTATTGAGCTTGCTTGCGCTTACAGTGAAGGAACTAAAGTCCAAAGTAGTTCAGGAAACACACACTGGAGCTGGAATTGACCCCAGGGTTTATGGATTTGTTGCTTTGTTTTCCATACTAACTGAATGTTATCCACTGTGATTTCTGTGCAACATTTTCGGTAGTCAGTGGACTTTGTGCATATAGAGAAGTCAAGCCAAATGTAACCATAGAGGCTTATCTGACCTTTCCAGGTAGCTCTTTAATGGCAAAGTTTAAGGACCCTGGTAAGGTCTGCCTTGTAGCTACTCCCTGCATTACCCACAGGACATCAGACTCCACTCAAGAGCTGCAAAGATCCCCCATTGCTAGTGGCTTCTATCCTTTGGTACCACCTTCACCAGCTTAGATGGGTTGAGGTGCTTTTGTTCTGGGTTTAGTACGTTGGATATTCAGTGCCAGCTTAAGAGCAGGCAGGGTTTTCCTCCTCTGTTATCTGTAGCTGGTAGCATGTGATTTAGCAGAAATTCCCTCTGTATCACGACGGAGCGCAGTGCATGAAGCGATGTTGGAGTTCTGGTTCTCTTATCTCTTGCTGCCTATCTGCTCTGTGAATTTTGAGCTTCATCTCTTTTCCTCTTTCTCTGTTGCATCCTTTGCTGGTCTTGCTGATTTAGATAAAAATACCTTAGGACAGGGATGATCTGGGGAAAGTCCTTCCTCTGCTGATACGAGTAACAAAACTGCAATTCATTTGATTCTGAAGTCCAGATCTCACCCTGCATATCTATATAGTGCTCAACAAAATGAGACCTCGATCTTTTTTGGAGCCTTAAGGTACTACTGATTTAATAATAAGAGAAGACAAACGAAATGTATGGAAAAGCGATTTCCTTTTTAATTTGTGTTGAGATAGATGCCTGTCTGTTTCTGTTGTATTGTGGATCTATATCAGCCTTCTGTTCAGTATTTCCTCTTGAGCCCTTTCCAAGGGCACTGATTTCAGCTTTGGACTGTGCCAACATAAATGCGGAGCTGAGTGAAGTTAATTCCCAGGTTACATGGGAACATGACTAGGATTGCTTTACCTTTCTGCTTCTCCTCTTTCCATGCATGCTCAAAATCTTGCTGTTCTCATAATGAGAGAGCTATCACAGGTCTAATTCTCAAGAGTACTTCAGTGTATCCTCAGTCTTTGCTGAGCCTTGGGTTTGATAAGTGTACCTCCTTTAAGAACCAGGGTTATACTGATCAACTTCATAGTCTAACTGGTGTCAGGCAGAATGTTGGCAGTCTTGGGCAGCACTACATACATGGTAGATCACGATGACATTAATGGTGATATATTTTTGCAATCATTACTGTTGAATTACAGATGTTTTCCTCTCGGGCTCTTTCTGAAAGTTGTGCCTTTGTTGAATTTGCAGCAATAGATATACTGGAAGAGGCAAGCTCTCTGGGTGCGGGCCCCGGGGTATCTCTGCCTGGGTAGCCTTATAAATAAACAGCCCTGTCTCTGGGATTCCTTGGAATGGAAAGTTTGGTGCCCAGGGTGTTTCTGCTATGTTCCTCTGAATGCCCTCTCTCTGTACCAGCGGATGTAAGATGCTTCTGCCAAACGCTTCTGTTCTCCAGAGCACCTCCCAGATTCTTTTTCAGTGGCTTTCATCTGAAGTTGCTCTTGAGCTGCCACCATAGTGAGTTGCACAGACAAATACTCGTGGCACTTGTTTCCAAAAGGAGATACAAAAAAGGCACTTAGAAGAGCCCGAAAGGGCAGAACTGGCCCAGAGGGGGGAATCCCGGCTATGCCGTTCCCGTTGTTTACTCATCAGTGCCCAGATTAGTCACAGGAGCTCTCGGGCTGTGACTTCAATCACTGACGTGGCTTTTATGAAGCGTTCTTCTGACTGCTTCACCTGACATTTCACGTCATTCCCTTTCATTCACTGGGGCTTTCACTACAAATACCTGTTTGCATCATTTGGGTGCCTTTCAAACCCCATTTTTAGCATATCCCTTTCTTACAAGTAAGTATTCCAAGCTGATGTGCATGATGTTTCACCCATAACCCTACCTATATTTCTCATGTCTGTTCATTAGTCCAGTAACTTCAGTGATGACACTGAAAGCATTGTTGCTGGGTGGCTCAGATGATAATTTGACATCAGTGAGGTTTCCACGGAGCCATTCCAAACTTTCTCAACTTTAGAATGATCGTGTTTGATAGACTACTGACAGCAGGTGCCCTGTTTTTGCCAGCAGTGGCCTCAGACCGGCTGCCAGCATGCAGTGTTTGCCAGCATGCCACGAATGCTCTGCTGGGCTATTTTAAGCCTATATTCGGTAAAAGAGCTGAGATGCTTTAAAAATACCTATTAGCATCTAATGGAAACTGCGTGTGACTGGAATATGCGAAGCTGTAACACATGGTTGGTGTTGGTGTAGTCTTTGGTATAAGTTGCATGCTACTCCTTTTTAGGGCAAAATACAAGTATTTCCACCCTTTTGAACATCATTTGACGAGCCAGGTACTCCACGCAGAGCTTTCCTAGATGCTTCAGAGCAAGGTGTAAAGTCCTATTAAATAATTGGATGATATCATTACTTAGAGATAATTTCCTCTGGATTCCTGGTGGTTAGTGCTTGGCTGGCATCCTAGAGCCCGAAGGTAGATAGCTCATATCCTATTCAGTGTCACTGAAAATGCTTTCTGGATAACCATTGCATCTTTCCATCCTCCAGTGTGCTTCATTTTATCTCCTAGTGCTTGCTTTATCTTGTAATGTGTGTTGGGGGGGAGTATCTCAGCAGCTGGAGGAAGGCGATGTGTTTTGGATAGGCAAAAATCATCTCTACCATTTTAGATATCCTGTCTTCTGGTCATGCTTTGCATCTTACCCATCCATAACAATGGAGTGAAGCTGAACGTGGCCAGATGGGAACTGGCTAACTCATGTATTTGGGGAAAAAGCCACCACTAGGAACATTCATAATTAGAGCTGACTGTAAAAGGCTTCTTCAGATCTTTAATGGGTTTCAGAGAATCACACTGTCTAGGGGAAGCTACCCATTTGTATGGGTTGCTGCAGGAAAAACTGGGAAGCAGATACATCTGCTTTCTAGTAAAGATAGGAAGAGTTCTGTAACCTGCTTAGCAATAGCTCATTTCCACAGAAAGGAAAGAACTTGAAATTATTACAGACTTCTTTTCCCTCCTAAGATATTTCAGCACAGTGTTGGTCGCAATCAGGATACAAAAGGGATTATCAATGAGAATGGGTGTATACTATGTAATTGTTTTAATATGTGTTTCTAGAGCAGGTTTTATCACCTTTTGAACTGATATTTTTCCCATGACACGTGGTGCAACTCTTAGCAAACTCTTGCCTTTCCTATCCTCCTTATCTTCTGTAATTTACACCACAGCAAGTACGGCTGAAGAGATGCACCCTTGGTGGTGAAGGAGGGAAAAGAACTTTGAAAACTGTGTTTAGAATCACAGAGTTTTCTCATGAGGTTGGAAGCTCTGAAGTGATGTACTTCTAGATCTGAACTTGCATCCAGGAAGCAAACTGGAGAACCTGTTCCTTTTGGTCCTGAGAGCCTGAAAAATGCAGCTTTTCTGTGTTTTAAGAAGGTTTTATAGGTCAGGCTTTCATTAATGCCATTAAGATTTCTAATCTCATTTCAGCTGAGCATTTATGTTGCAGTGGAGTAATGCCAGAGGGTTGGCCAAGCTGGGGTTAGCTCTGCAGCCTACAGGCATTAACTTCTTCAGTGCCAATAAGGCTTTGAGCACCCTGGTCTAGTGGAAGGTGATAGGGGGTTGGAATTGGATGAGCTTTAAGGTCCCTTCCAACCCAAACCAGTCTGGGACTCTGAATAGGAGAAAAACCACTGTGTGCCTGGCTTAAGCTCATGTAGTACAACGGATGTGCAGAACTCTGCGGTGCTTCAGAAATGCCAGTGTGTTGCTCCATAGAGAACATTAAAGCTAAATCTGGAAAGAACCATCTTTTTGCTTATTTGTGACTCCTAGCTGGCTGATTTATTTGTTACAGATCATTTTTTTACTATTCCCAGAATGGCTTCTCAGCATTTGAATAAATATTGTTGTATCACTTGTAATATAAGAATATAACTCAGCTTCAGAGATAGAAAAGTAAACGGTTTATCCCTCTCTACCCAGCTCCGATGATTGTCCACAGAGGAGTCTTCTAAAGAAACTGGGCACATATTTGATGTTTTCAAGTAGCTCAAATAGTAATAGGACTGTGGGTTATTGTTAGAATTACAATGACAGAGGCTGGGAGATAATGTTAGGCCTTTCCTAATCTGAGTTCCCAACTGAACCAAGTCCATGCATCCAAACTCTTCTGAACTTGAGGGGCAGGGGGAAAGGAAACACATGCAATTGCAGACTTATCAGCCTCATGGATACTACTAAAGATTACTGTGAACAGAACCTTGCCTTCGTTTATGGAAATTGTATTTGTATTCCATTTTGGGACTGTTGTGCTCCTGCATAAGTGCCCAGGTTTCAGTGGGGCTCCACCAGCTGGGAATTTGGCATGTTTTACCTTAGAGCGTGTTGGGTTTGTCTTCTGTATGGCTCTGAGCAGTTGGTGCAGAACATTAGAAGATCTGGGGCATGTGGGTTCTATTCCCAGCAGTGGTGAGGAGTGGGGATGTCTGGGCACTTGCATCTGCTCTTTAGGCTTTCTCTTTATTACTTCAGTAAGGAGCAAGGTGGAGGAGTAGGAAGAGTTGACATAGTTGCCTTGCTCTCTTGAGAACACTGTATGTGTGCACAGTTGGAAGGGGTTGTGTGCATGGATGGCACCAAACAGGCAGGATAGTGGTGTAGCCCACTCTTGATAATGGAGGAAGTGGCACTGCCACATGGTTTTGTGTCCATGCCTCCAACTTAGATCATTCTTGTTCCCCTACAGTCATCTAGGACCTTCCCTAAGAGACCTTCTCCCACGTGTTTCAGCACTCCTCAGGACAGAGATTGGGCTCTGAGAAAGACCTACAGTGCAATCTTTCTCAGCTCACTGGGGATGTTTTTAGCTTCTCCTCCCCATGTCTCTAAAAGCAGAGAGCCAAAACCAACACTGAGTCACTCCAAGCTTGCTCTTCCCCAAAGCACGAGCATGTTCCCCACCCACATCCAGAGATGTATTGCTGCAAAGAGCTGTGAGAAGGGCTGTGGGCTGGATGCTGGGCCCATTCCTGATGATTCTTGTGTATGGTTTTGGTAGCTGCATTTTGCATGGCTCTTTTCAGCTGTGGCACAGTGTTTGTGCAGGTGCTCCATCAGGCATTGCACAAAGAAGGGATGGAAAAGGGAAGGGTTGCAAAGATTTGGTGTTTAAGCTGATTTGGCTCATTTTTGCCTGGATCGAGGAGTGCTTGTAGGAGCAGGTTGGCTGGATGGATGTTATGAGCAGATGTGGTACATTCAAGGCTATGTTACAGCTCCTGAAGGATGTTATTGGAGAGCCTTGTTGAGTAGAATTGGGCTGTTTGCTGACTGTGCCTTCCAATAAATATGGCCTTAGAGGAAAACTGAAAGAAATCTTCATGTCACTGAAAGGAAAAGTTGCAGCCACAGAACTCTGAATGTTTTACAAATCATATTATAGGGATATGGTGGAAAAGTTACATCGTCTTGTTCAGGTACATGGCATGGGAATGGATATGGGCTTGAGAAGGGCCAAGGAGAAGGAGCAGCAGCTTTGCTGAGGCTCCCTACCAAGGGATATTTACTGCTGAGCACAACTGTGCTTGTGCCTCTCCTGATGTCTCCAGGGGATGCCCTAAGCTCCCTTAAGCTCCTACCAAGTGGAGTCTTTGGGTGTTTTAGTCCGAGTCTGTATTCAGTGGCACACAATTTATGAGCTGTGCTTTCTGATTTATGATCTGTATGGTTGGCAAAGAAAGCAGGATCAGGCACTTGGCTATTGTGCAAACAGGGATGACACATAATATCCAAAGAAGAACACAGGAAAGATAAAATTACACGGATTGTTGAAATACTCTCCTCAGCTGCGTTGTTCATGTGGATGAGTAAAATAAGAATAAGGGTTGTTGGGGTTTGTGTTCAAGTTATGTTTTTAACTCACTTTTTCCCCTCCATTCGTGCCTAGTTCAGCCCAGCCAGCAGTGCTGGACTCCTCAGTGTAATTTGCAACTCTGAATGTGGGTATTAATGTAAAACAGTTCTTTGGGCTTCTCCCAGGTGATGGAATTGCTTTAGATTTTCCTCTCCCAAGCTCCAAATAAAACTTGCTTTTCTGTCACACCACAAAACTTGTGCTCCTGACTTACTGGGTATTTTATTACCCTCTTAATGTTTTCCTCAATGTGTATTTGAAGAATTGCTTTTCTCATTCAGTACTTGTTAAAACTCAGCAGTGGAGAATCAACCCTGAAGTACATGAGAGGAACTAAACCAGGGAGGGGAAGAATTGCAGACCTGGGCTGTGCTGTCCTGTGACAGCAGCACAAATTCAAAGTGTTTTCACCAAAATCTGTGGTGTAATTGAGAGTAGAATCCAACCTTTCTAATTCCATCAAAGTGATTATGATCAATATCCTCCTGGACAGAGTTCAGTCACGTTTGCTCAGTGCCTTTGCTGCGCTGTGTGGCAATCACTGCTCTTTGTCTAATATTTTGTTTGAATAATAAGTTCCTTTCATTTTATTTCTAAGTTGGGATTTCTGCTGAAGCAAAGCACTTTTCTTTATAATTCAGCTACCCCGCTGCTAAAGTGAAGTGCTTTCCTTTAAATACCAGAATGTGCATTTATGGGCAAGTGAGGATTAACTTGGAGGTGTTTATTCTGAGATGAGGGATGCAGAGAACAGTTAGTGCTCTGGTGTAGTGACACAGCTCAAACTGAAAGTCTTCTTTTCTGGGCACTTTCGTGTTGTAGCTGGTGGAAGGACAGCATTTTAGAGTGCCTTATAGGGCTGAAGGAAGGGAGACCCGAGGACACAATTCTGGTCTAGAAAGAGGTTGAGCTTGGGGAGTCCCAGAAGAGCTACTACATCCAAAGGTCCAAAGTGCAAACAAGGATCTGAGAGATCCAAGCCCAGATTTCGTAGAATCATAGAATCACAGAATAGTTTGGATTGGAAAGGACCTTAAGCTCATCCAGTTCCAACCCCCTGCCATGGGCAGGGACACCTCCCACTAAACCATATCACCC
>JAOEHY010004910.1:25966-39908 GCA_025447955.1 Psilopsiagon aurifrons
AACCCGTTACCCCATGTCCTATCACTCCAGTCCCTAATGAAGAGTCCCTCCCCAGCATCCCTATAGCCCCCTTCAGATACTGAAGGCTGCTATGAGGTCTCCACGCAGCCTTCTCTTCTCCAGGCTGAACGGCCCCAACTTTCTCATCCTATCTCCATACGGGAGGTGCTCCAGTCCCTGATCATCCTTGTGGCCCTCCTCTGGACTTGTTCCAACAGTTCCATGTCCTTTTGATGCTGAGGACCCCAGAACTGCACACAGTGCTCCAAGTGAGGTCTCACAGAGCAGAGCAGAGGGGCAGGACCACCTCCATGACTGCTGGGCACGCTCCCTCTGATGCAGCCCAGGATATGGTTGGTTTCTGGGCTGTGAGCACACACTGCAGCCTCTTTATGTTCATTTTCTCATCAACCAACACCCCCAAGTCCTTCTCCTTGGGCTGCTCTCAATCTCTTCTCTGCCCAACCTGGAGTTGTGCCTGGGATTGCTCCGACTCAGGTGTAGGACCTTGCAGTTGTCATGGTTAAACTTCATCAGGTTGGCATCGGCCCACCTCACCTTACCAGCTCACCTTAAGTTTTAGGGAAGGTTTAATTTACCTGAGTATCACTGAGGCTGTGGGCAGATGTGGCACAACATTTCCTAGGCCATGGGTGAGGTTGGAAAACAGTGCCAGAACAGGGTCAGACTGTTCTTTCAATGCGGACGATATGAGGAATACAGGACAGGAGACCTGAGGCTGAGGGCATTCACTGCTGTTCTGCAAGAAGATCACAAACAACCCTTGTGGGTCTACCCTTAACTCCCGCTGAGTGCCTGGGACCTTTGCTGAGGCCCCCACCTCCACATATGCAAAGTAGAAACAGTGCAAGTGAAGGCAGTAGAATAGAGCCTGCCCTTAACAGTAAAGGTAAACCCCCCTATATATGACTTATTCTCTGTGCTAACATCTGGTGTCAACGCGATGTACAGTGTGGCCTGAACCAAACCACAGAAACACACACAAACTGGAAGGAAAAGTCTTTTTAATTCTGCTGTGTGAAGGATGCTTTGCAATTGCCTACAAAGAAATGGCGGAGAATGTAATCCACCAACTGCTTACAACAGAGACTGTGTCATATGGCAGTGGGCAGAGCAGCAGCAGAAGGGCTGGAGCAGGGCTGGGAAACGAGGTGAGTCCTAGACCCTGTTGAAATCCGAAAGCAGCAGGATCTGGCAGTTGCCACCTTGAAAGAGGTGAATTGCTGAAGGTAATGCATTGACTCCATGACAGGCTGAAACATCCAGCTCTGGGATGCTGCCTGCCAACACGCCTGTGTTGTCTATCAGCATCCTTACCCTCCCAGTTTGGAAAGAAGACAGGATTTGTTCATGGTGCCATAGAGGGTCACTGACCTGAGGTTTGAGTCTCTGCTGTGTCATCCCCTGCCATTTGGCTGGTAACATTCCTTCTGTTAGTGTATTAAGGGCATAGTTAAGAAAAGTGTAGTGTAAGTGGATCAGATACTTGAAGACAACAGCTTCACATTTTCCATTTGCCCTTCTCCTCAGCACAACAATAAGCACTGAACTAAAAAAAAACCCCAAAGGTGTGAAAATACCCACTTTGCTCAAAGCCCATTATATTATTTTTACCCCAGTAAAAATGGTTGATTTGAGCTATTATTTTTACCTATTTCTTGCTCGGTAGATGGGAATTGAACTTTTTCCTCCAGGTTTAAAATGTCTTAAATCCTAATCTTGGAGCGACTGCTCTAAACCGTGCGATTTATGGAATATGAAAGAGAATTAACTCTTTCAGAACCAGCCCTTCTCTCCCACAGGCTTCCAGCCCTGTGGGGTTACTGAGAGCAGTGTACACTGCAGCTAAGGTCTGTGGCGACACTGCTTTAGACTTGTGCAATTATCTTGCCAGAGGCAAAGGATATGCTGGGAAATCAGCCAGGGGAAACGTACAATAAGCAGGGCAAGTGGTGCAAACCTAAGAATAGGGAGGGATGCTTGGATGTGGAAACAGTTGGCCCGGGGTTGTGTTCGAACTGCATGGCAGCCTCCGAAAGGAAACTTGAGTGAAGGGCAGGGCTTTGTACAGACCCATCCTATCACTATAAAGAAGCTTGAGGGGACACGAAAAGATAAATGTGTTGCTCTTGGGCCATAGAGACAGCTGGATCAACAGTCAGGTACACACATCATCCCCTTCCAAGTAAAAAGGATCTGGGTTTCTTTGGTACTGCTCATGTGATGGTGAATAGAAAGCCAAAGCACTATAAAGCAAATGAGGAGGGAACACATGTACCAAAGCAGCCAGGATGTTCAATTTCCTTATTAGTGTCCCTTTATTTCTGTGCTAGAATAGAATGGAAGGGCAGAAGCTCAGGCCCAATGTCCTCTCTTCGCTGAGCTTAAGCTTTATTACTTTTCTTATGCATGCACAGGAGATCCAGTTCCAGCATGGATGAGCTGATCTCTGATCCAAGCATGGAAGTGCATCAAGCAGCATGTGAGTGCAACCAGAAAAGGTTAGAAGAGAAATAAGTTGAGTTGTTTTAATGTGTGTAAGTCTGCATGTCAGAAGGAGCATGCATCTCTGCTAAGCAGGATGCCAGAAGATACATTTGTTCATATGAAAAACAAGGCACAGGCAAAGAAAGTTGTGCAAAGTCCTCTGGTGGAGAAAGCAGCTGAGGGGATAAAATCCAAAGGAATAGAAAAGAGGAGAAAATAGGATCATGGAATCTGTACATTCCAGTCATAACATCCCCAAAAGGAAGTTTGCTATGATAAAAAAAGAAAAAGAAAGGTATTTGGTGAAATAAGGCCTTATGTGTTTCTCCAAAACCACCAAACGCCTTCAACTGCAGCTCCTTCCATGCCAAGTATGTCAGGGTAACCACATTGTGCGGTTTGAAAGCAAGCTTTCTCATGTATGCTGCTGAGGCTGCGTGTCTGCTCAAGCCCAGTGTTTGCTGGTTGAGTAGAGGCCCTTCTGCACAGAGCTCCAGATGGAGCTGGGAACACTCTGCAGCCCAGAGAACAGTCCACAGCTCAGACAAGGCATGAGTCTACAGGTTGAGTTTGTATACTTAGCACTCCACCCAGTGTGGCCTCTGGGCTCTGCGTCCAACTAGTTAAATCCTCACAAGAGTAGGTATCAAGCCCACCTTCCCATGCAATGCCAAAGGATTCCTTGTCATACCTTCACCCCTTTGCATTCCAGCTTCTCCCTTCCATCATGGCATGCAGTGGAGAAGTACCCATCTGATGGTCACTTTACCCTCACCAAAGGCAAATGCCACCAAGAAATGTCAGTGCTAACTCCTGCTTAAGCACCTTTCTGGGGTGGTGTTGGCAGTATGCTGGATCTGGCCATGCCTGTGTCTGCCCAACTACAGTGATCTCTCTGCTGTTATTCAGCTGGTTTTTGCTTGCTGATGCTGGTGCCAGCTCCTAGATGGACAGCCAATGCCCAGGGCTGGGTTGCCAGGGGCTGCAGCTCCCTCTGTGGTTGCTGCTTCTCAGATGCAGTACTGGTCAAAGGGGACCCTTTCCTTAACTGTGTTCCTCCCCATGTTCTCTTACCCTTCTTGACAGCGGTGTTTCTCCTGCTTTTTAGTCTGGGGTATGAAATGCATGAAATCTGTGACCCTTCGGGGTTGTGCTATGGTGGAAGCATTTACCATCCTTTAAAAGTGTCCCTTTTTATCGCTTTACCCCTAACATTTCTCCAACAGAGAGAGAGCTGTGTTTGCTCACCCATGCTGTGACTTACCCAAGTCTTTCTGATTTGGCTATACTGCAGCCTGGAACATAGGATTCAGCTGGTGAATAGATTCTTTCCCAATCCATGTCCTTCCAGCCTTGCGGTGCAGCTGACATCTAGTGTAGGTTAATGTAGGAAAGGTTTCCTCCTTTTGGTAGCACAGACAGATGCAAGTTAAATATCTAAGTTAAATAACATTTCTGCTATTTCCTTTGCTTCTGACTCTAGTTCTATGTTTTCATTCTTGGGAGGAGAGATCACTTCCTTCAACAGTTGCCTGTTATATACAGCACATACCAGTGTAAGAAGAATGTTTAAGCATTCAAGATGTTTTGTAGCTGTCCATGCTAACGCTGTGTGTATGCCTTGGATAGGCTGCATTAATTTCTCCCCACTTGTTTTTCAATTTTTGCATGTAGGGGTTGATAGTCCATGTGGAAATGCTTGTGGATGGGTGCAGGGAACTGTTACCTCCTTTTTATTGCACATGGAGAAGCAGCCATGAGAATCTGGATGAGAAAGTGAAAACACTACAACTGCATCCTCTACTCATGACAGGCATTTTGTTCCTCTTTGTTTTGACTCACACTTTGCTTGGTAATAGGAAGTAGGTCATTAAAATAATAGCAGATGCAACTGGAACACTTCTGAATTTCCTACATCCTTCTCAGCTGGGCATAGCAGATATGTTGCTGATGATACCACATCATCTGATTTCTCCTGGGAAATAGACAAAGATAAAGCTTCTGCTCCTTTTATTTCATCTATTGGTCAGCTTTGACTGCAAAGGGCTCTGCAGGACCTCATGGTAGAAATGAAGTTGTGTTTGAGAGTTCATTGTTCTTAGTGAGTTCTTCAGTGTCACTTCTCTGCTGAACCCTCTGACTCTCTGAAGGCACTGCTGATGTTAGCATCTTAGCACAGAAAAGTGCATAAAAGCTTTGAACCTTATTATGCAAACACAAGTGCAGTGGAAGGGTAGCTCTGGTGTCTTTCCACCACCTGGTTAATGGTACCAGGCTCATGCTTCATCTAGATAAAGTCAACAGAGTCTGGTGGACTTGGAAGAGGCAAGTAGAACATCAAGGAGAATGATCTCCCTGCTCCAGACAAAGGGAGTGCATTGGATTTCAATTGCTTTCAGGAGGTCTCAACAGCTGGCTATTGGCACCTAGCCCAGATTTTTCTCTCTAATGGGGATCTCCTCCCCTTACCCATGTCTCTCTTCCCATTAATGATTTGAATGGGAAGTGATGCAAAGCACTTAGAAAACAACAAAACCTCAAAAGCTGCTCTCACTTCAGAGCTTTCCAGGAGTATTTCCAATCTTAACTTAAAAATGCTTTAGATTCTTTCTCTCCTTGTTGCACATTTTAATAAGTGTAATCATTCATGCTGAGAAACCTTGCATACAACCCCCCACTTAGTGCTTTTAACCAAGGGTTCTGAAGCAGTATGGCTTGGGCATTTCGTATCAGGCTTCATCCTCCTTCTAGGACCTCTTGGTTGATTTCAGCTATGCTGGGCAGAGAAGTAGTCATCATTCATTGTCTTTCTACTAGCTTCAGAGAAAAATAAGCAGCTATAAGAAAGACAACTTGGGTCACCGCTGGAAAGGTGTCAAAGAGGTTGCATGAGAAGCTCTTATGAGAGGCACCAGAGAAACCGTGTGTCACAAATGATTTCTAAGTGACACCAAGTGACCCACCATCAGGATTCAATCCTATGGAAAGCTGTGCATGACTTGTTCTAGAGGTTATGGCAGTGCTTGCCAGGCTCCTAAAAATGTTTGCTTTCTTGGATAGCCTGATCTTAGATTTGGTTGCATTCTGCACATGTTACCTTTCTTCACAGATGCTTTGTAAGGCTGAATTTTGGCCGATGCAATGGAAGACAGATAGACAACTTAGGCTGACTAGTTAAAGAGTTTTTGTGTTCCATAAGTGTTGTTTTATTGTGGCTTGGACAGATCTCTGTATAAGATGAATAATACTTAGGATATTTTTGTTTTGTCATTTTATTCAACCTCTAGCTTCTAGTTAATAGATCCTTGGAGAGATCCTTTACAAGTTGGAAAAAACATCAGAATGAAAGCAAAGAAAAAGTGGAAAGGTTGCACGCATCCTTGATGCATAATGGAATAATATTTCAATTGCAATACAAATGATTTATTTACCACGGAGTCATTCTGTACTGATAATAAAAGCACATTTCCTCTTGGAACAGCCCGTTGCTGTTTGCAGATCAAACCCGTTCATTCATGGAGTTGCTCTTCTTGCCCTCTCTCATGTGTAAGCATCGCCAGGTGCCAAATGCAATCAACACAAATCCTGCTCTCAATCACACTGGTATCAGCCTCGCCCAGAGGAGAACTTGGCTTCTAGACCTTGTGTCCCATTTGAAGGCAAATAATATTGGCTCATGTTATTTCAAAATCATTGTTTAAAGCCAGCAAATTTTAAATCAAAACAGCCAGGCACGTTTCCCTTTTACGCTCATTGCTAAATCAGCTGTGGAAAAGGTTTCTGTTTGCAGAACTGCCCTTTTATCCCCCCAATATTATTACGTTTCATGTGTTCTAGTTCATCCCCAGATCATGCCGTTGTTCTCTTCAAAGTTTCCTATGCCATTAATCTCTCTCTATTGTTTCCATTTGGCCTCAGGACAGGTCAGCTGGAAATTGCATTGCAGGAGAATATCCTGGTCTTGAGAACACAGAAGAAGAGCAAAGAGAGCCTCCAAATACTGTCAGTTCATTCAGAGTGTACAATCAAGTAAACCCATAAGGGCTGTGTTACTAAATCCTTTATCTCCTCAAGGCCAGGAGAACACACTGGGCATGAGGCACCATGTTCAACAACAGCTCCTATTCTCTCGTTTAAAATGTGTCTCTTTTCACATCGTATTTCCATGCTGCTCTATTTTTCTCCTTTGTCTTTAACTATCCACCAGGGTCCACTATATTGGATATGACAGTTCAAGATGTGTATTTTAAGGCTCGGTGACACACAGCTAACGCAGCGGCCACAAAGGAACAGTTATGGCAACTGAACCGTGTGAGCGGCTGTAGTGTTGCAGATCCATCAGTCTTTCCATTGTGACTCCTCCTTGTTCCCGGAGGATTTATAGGCGCGTTCTTGAGAGGACTCCAGTAACTAAAATAAAGATGTATTTGTCTCTGCAGAAATGTTGCAGCCACATATGTGGCTATTTGGAGAAACCAAAAAAACCCTGAAGCCCGATCAGACTCTTGCTGTAGTGGCTTTACTGATGGATTCTCAAAGCCTTGTCTTAAAGCACATGACTCTACCTGATTTTTATCTGTGTTTACTGTGTTTTCTGACTGGCACAGGGGAGAAATTAGTGTTTCAGAGCAAGGGCATGTACTCCTTAGGACAGTAAAGGTTAATTTGGCTACTTTCTGAACCAGTACGTAATGTGGGTTTTCATAGTTCACTTTTCTTTCTTTGCATCTCCTAAGATCTCTGCTTCATTTAAGGCACAAGGTGGATATACCCCGGGGCAGAATTTGTGCTGGGCAGAAAGGCGGGAGCATGTTGTGAGCTGGAGCAAGGATAAGGGGTACACACGATACAGGATATTGCCTTTATGAAAGCTGCTGAAAAGCACCATGCTGTGCTGGAGTCCATGCCAGCCTTTGCCCCCAGAAATCTCGCTTGTCATTAGGGAAGCTATTTGAGCCATACTTCTTGTGAATGGCCATTAATGGTGTGTTCCTTGCTTCATGGGTTGGTCAGTTCAAGGTGCTGTCGTGGCAGCTGCAGCCCCAGAGACCAGAGGAGCTGTGATTTTTACACAGCTATTCGGACACTCCATCCAGAAGATGTTTGGCTGGAAGCTGAGTGAGCTGTGCCCACATCCTGAGCTGGCTTCATGATGCATTGCCATGTTACAACAGGACTGAGCCTGTGCTCATAAACCCCGTCTCTCAGCAGGGGCTGTGGCTTGTTAGCAGATAGATTTCAGTTGTCAGGGAATGAAGGGGCCCTATGGAAAGGACACTGGCTGAAGGCAAATGCTTCAACTTTCCTGTTTACTTGGGAGAGGGGACATGGGCTTCTTATGGGGTGCATGAGAGGCTCCTTCTGTAAGGAAGCTCTTGGTGGGGGAAACTCCCTTGATATTGAGTGCCCAAGAGGTGTTGGGTTCCAGTCATCCCCCAGGCCTTCAGGGAAAAGGGTTCATGGACCACATAATGGCAAACTTATTTCTTTTATATCTGCACAAGTTTGATTTGCACCTCATTTTTGCCATGTCAGCATAATGCAGTTTAGTTTTATTGAGGGGGAAACCCCTCCAACCTATTTATTGGTGAATTATCCCCTACCTTGCTGTTCACAGCCTTTCATAAAGCTGGCACAATCTGAAGGATAACTCCAAATTTTCCTCCAAGCCTTAAATCAGAAACCCGTTATCTCAGAAGGCATAACAGAATACTTAGGCAGACATTCCACATCTGCTCTGCTCTTCTGCAAACCCATTCCACTGCCAAGTTTGATTTATGATCAATGCAGAAATCTTCATTTGAATCCTAATCTAGCATTTAATCATGCAGTACTTGCTTGTTCGTAGCTCTTTCTAGGAAGGATCAGTCTCATTTAGCCTCCAACAATCTGTCTTTGTTAGCAGAATCATCTGGATTTCAGCTGTTGCTCTGGGGCTTTGTGTTTGGGTTTCTTTCCTCCAAATTATTGGAGACATGGCTATCTCCAGAAAAACAGAACGTATTGGCTCTACAGAGAGCCCATTGTACTGCCCCATCAAAGAGAAGCTGCCTCCATGTGAAATGAAACATGGCCTGGGGAAAGCATGAATCTGGTGTACACTGGTGTTTGCAAACTTGGTCTTGATCTTCTGGAACAGATGCCGCCTGTAAATCAGCTAATGATGGGTTAGGGTGAGCTCATTAACACGTTCTGAAGTGAGATAAATGTATACTGGAAGGAAAGTGGGATTTGATTTGTGACAAACAGCTCAGGTATTCCTTTATTGATGTTTTTGTAGGGTTTTTTCATTGTTTGATTGCTTTTCTACTGGAATGTTCCCTTTCAGTAGCACACATCTGTGAGTTTATAACTGGTCATTGTGTATTTAGAGTTCAAAAGAAATCAGGAAAACATTAAACAATAGATGAGTGGCTTTGCTTGTGTACAGTAACCGGGTTAAATAGCTGGGAAGAAGAAACTCCATGTCTTTACTCCTGGTAAAATTGGTTTGCCTAAATTGAAAAGCAAGAAATGAAACACCAAACTGGTTCGTAACCACGTCAAGGATAGGAAGGGGGTAGTGCAGTGGGTCCAGCTCTCTGTGATGCTGACACAGTGATACATCCTTTCAAAAACACCAGAAAAGCCTGTGCTCACACATCCCCTGGCTGCAAACAGGGCAGCCTGGAGGTGGTGTTCATGGTGCAAAGGGGAGGTTGCGGTGGAAGAAAGAGTAAAACCTCAGTGATGGGGGTTTTCTGTTTCCATTTATTGATCTAAGCACTCTGTAGCACTGGGGGAAAGGATTAATGCTTCTGTAGAGTCTGATTTTGAGACAGCTTATTCTTCCCATGTTCCAAAGGGCGAGAGACTGTATGGCTACCACACTTATGGGTCCATAGGGCTCATGTGTTCAAGGATGGGGGACATAGCAGCACACAGGGCCCTTTCTAACAGCAAGGCACAGAAATATGGTGTGTTATCTAGGAGGGTCACTTGGAGGGTCTAGAATAGGTCTGAATTGGCTTCTCTTGAATACAACCTCTGAGAAGCAACTGTTGCGTGCAGAAGCAAGCTCCTGTGATGGGTATGGCTGCTGGAGGCTACAGTGAGGTGGCTGACTCAGTGTGGTTGAGCAGGAAAAAAGCAAGAAGCAAGGTTTGACTTTGTTCAGGAAAAATCTCTAGTCCTGTGAAATATGGTGGACATGGAAGGTTCAAAATGGAACGGGATAGGAATCACTTGAGTGTTTGGGGTTTCTTCATGGAGCTCTGAGCTGCACGTCTTCTGTTGTGCCACTACTTTCCCGTGGAATAGGCTTGCTTTTGGGGCCCCTTCAGTTAATTAATGGCATTCAGAACCAAATCTGCAAATAAGCTACAGCCAATAGACTACATCTGTTCAGACTGTTTTCCTGGAATGTCCCAAAACAAAAGCTAATTCCCTGGAGGGAAATGCCTCAGTGTCCTTTTGCTCGGAAATCATCAGATTTCAGCGCGTTCTGAAAACCCTTTAATTGTAATAAAGTGACTCTTTCCAAAAGATACTCTGGTTGTTTTCCACCCTGCTCAATGAGATCCATATTCCATGGCACTGACTCTAAGTGAATGGTTTGAAGATAAATGCATGTCATGTCATGAATGTGCTTTTACTTTGTCATGGGGAGACACCAGCCAATTAAATTCTGAGAGCAAGGATTTTTTTAGTTTATTTACTTAGGCAAAATAAATCGATTAAATCTGTTAATCCCATGGAAAAAAAGGTAGTTTTAGCCCTCTTTTAGTTATTACTATAGAAGTCTGAGGTAGGAAAGGAAGTTAGGGGCAGAACTTCAGTTTTATTTCCAATTGAGACTTTCTAGAGTCTAAATAAGTTTTAGGTTATTCAGAATTTAGCAGCAATTTGGATTAATTTAATAGGACACTTCAGTTCCTTGCAGAGAAGTGTGGCTATTTCTTTAATCAAGATGGTATAGTGTGAGCTGGGGTGTACTCAGGAATATCTAGTTTCTCGTTTGTGCATCCCACCCCAGCCTCTGGAACTGGGATGGAAGTTCAGGGTTGCAATGCTTCTTATCAATGTGCTGAAGGGCCACTTTACAAGATGCTGTCCCTGTCATCTGAAATAGAGAAAATGGAGAGCAGAGGTAGAATGTGTTCAGAGCCAACTAAATATCACTGTAAAATATGCTTTGAGTCCCACGCTTCCTGTGGGCACTGGATGGAGAGTGTTGAAAGAGCTGGCTTTGTTCAAGAGTGCTGATATGTGAGAAACATTAGATTAAAGGGGAACAAGGGAACAAAACCACTTGAGAAATGTGTTTGCTGAACAAGGACAGAAGAGTCCCCAAGGCGGGTTGTGGGCTTGTTCTCGGTGCTCGTCTTGATGCGATGGACATCCGTGTAACTTGCTGAGACAAGTTAACTGACTGGTGGTAGCAGCAGCTGCACTGGGAGCTGGAGGGAGACCGAAAAGCCACGAAGCTGCTACCACGTTACATGGCAGAGGTTGATGTGCTGATCAGTGGGTAAGGGCTTGGGAATGAGTTGTGCCCCCCCCAAGATTCCCGTCCCTCATGCTGGCCCGACCCAGTTTCCGTTTTGCTCTGAGCTGTGGCATGGATGGGACAAGCAGAGAGGAAGAGGAGACCTTGCCCCTCTTCTCTGAACTCCAGAGAGTAGAACCAAGGCTTTGTAGAATCCAGGCAATATTTAAACTCAGCTCCAAGAGACCTTTTTCCTTTGCCCACAGTGGGTTGCTGTGGGAGGGACGTGAGTAATGCAAACCCCTGCATAGGCGTGATCAGCAATGATTCTGAGATGTTAATCCAGAGGTGCAAGGATAGAAACTGGAGGCAATTTTAAACAATAACATTAAATCCCCTGTTCCTCTCTGAAAAGTGGAAGTTTCATGGTTTTGGCTTTCCTATCCCCCTCTGCCCTCACAGATCCCTCAGGATGAGGACAATTCCCTACTCTCAGTTCAGTTCAGCTCAAAGCACAAGTCCCAAATGAGGTGGCTTTTTGTTCTGTTTCTTCTAACCTGAACCAGTCATGAATACTCAGAGTGACCACATAATCAGAGGCTTCTTTGCGGTTTCGAAGGATCGTCTTCCAGATTTAGCATGTTTCCAAATCGTCTCCTTCTCTTTTGTTCTTGGTGCCGGGCTCCTCTGCCAGCTTTGTCAGCCAGGATGAGATGTGGACAGTGGACTCCAGGCATTTTTCATCCAGAACTTTCAGATAATTACAAAGTAATAAGTAGATAATTTCCACCATCCTCGGAGAGTCGAGTTTTTACAGTTGCTGGCCAGGCTTTTTGACGCAACCAATACAGAGAAGAAAAACAAGTTTCCTCATGCCGAGGAAGGAAAATCTCTCTCTAACCAGCCTTGAATAAGGACCGTGTCTGACAAGCACTCAGATAGAACAGTGGTGTACAAGCTACATGTTGTTCAGTTTGTAAGTCTACAAATCAGGACTCGGAAGAAACTGCTAACAGCTGCCCGGATTTTATTCGGCAGCAAAATTGGAAGATGAGGAGGTAATTTAATGGTAAACTCTTTTCTTAGCAGCTTGAGGGCTCCCTTTTGAATTGGATCCTGGAAATCATTATTCTGGCCCCAGTAATGCTTAAAGATAGATGAAAATGTAAGGAAATAAAAAAGGATGGATTGAATTGAACTCAAAGCTTACATCCAAGCTCCCTGAAGTTGGGGATTGTTTGGGTCTGAATCTAAACTGTGTGTCTTGAATCCATTGGTGATGGAAAAAAAGGAAAAAGCTCCTGACAGCCACTTGTAACAGAGAAATCCCTGTTTGTTAAATGTCTGAGCTCTCAGTACACTGAGAAACCATCATTTTACATGAATTTATTCAAGTTATTCAAATATAGTTTTGGGTATTTTGCGCTGACTTTGGAAGCAACGCACTCTAATTTACCCGTTCATATGGTGGTTCAAGACCTACTTTAATAGTTGTGTTTTTTTCATGCTGGTATTTTATTCTTGAGTTATGATCTGAAAGTGTTAAATCCATGAAGCAAGTGGAGAGACCTGCACAGTGGTCTACCCGCATGAGCCCTAGGATAACTGTGCTCTTTCCAAGGTCTACAGGTGTGGTAGCAATGGGAGGGTAGAAAATAAAAGGAAGCCCATTTTCTTGTGCCCCATCCTCCTTCACATGCTGTGATGGCCTCTGTAAATGTACTGCATTCAAAGCATGCTCTGGCAGAGAATCACCCAGGTCAGTTACCTGTTGTGTGAGGAGCCATATTCCCCACTGTGTTGAGTGGGTTTGTCTTCCTCAGAGATGACAGGTCTCTGTTATGTCAAGGCAGTTGTATTTTGGGAGATACCATTAGGAAAGCAGTCTGAAAAGATACCATTAGGAAAGGAGTTGCTTCCTCACTGACTCCACTTTTACCTGTGAAGGAAAGATGTGATACAGCTCCACACTCAAAAGCGCTCTCAGTTCAGGGGACTTCCCACAGGGGGACTCATGCAGCTTGTATGAAAAGCGACTCTGTTGGCCATAATGGATGTTCTGGAGAATGAAATGAATTGAAGGGGATGGGTTCTGGCAATACAAACGTTTGCATCAGGTTTTTAATTGCTTCCCTTGTGTTTTCCAACTCTTTCTCCGTTTCTATTCAGAAGTCCTGTTCAAAATTAAATCATGGATGTTCCACGATGTTCCACTTGCCACGGCCAATCTCAGACGTGGGCAATGGCACTGAAGACTGGACCCAGATCTACTGGTAGATAATAAGATGCCAGTAAGAAAGTGTCTTTTACCAACCTTGGCGGCTTCATTTGTATAATTGCTGGTTGGAGCTGCTGACACAGCACAGTTTGGAAAACAATAACCTATGTGTCCTCTTAGCAGGAAGCTGTGCTCCTATTTTTATAGTGCATCTGAAATAGCCAATTTTAATTTCCTACAAGGCTTAGGAGAGAGACCAGGATAGGAATAATTGAGACTGGGGAAAGCTAAAGCCAAGAGGAGATGTCTGAGAGAGCCATAGGTGTTGCGTGCAAGCACTTAGGTTGTGAAATTAAGCACAGGTAGATTTACATGAGACATTTTGAAAAGCATTTTAACTCAGTGATCAATTAGTCAACAACTGAACAATTGCCAAGGAGGTCACTGGGGACACGTCAGAGAAACATTTAGGTAGAAAAGAGTAAGAAACACTTAAAAGGACCATGCTACCTCAAGCAGATAAAGGGCATTGTGTAAAACCACTTCTCACGTGCATCCTGCTGGTCTGCCTTGCTATGGCTAAGGAGATACTTGCTGCAAGTAAGCAAGTGGAGAGCTCGTAGAAGCCTTCCAGTGTCTGAAGGGGTCTATAGGGATGCTGGGGAGGGACTTTTCATTAGGGACTGTAGTGATAGGACAAGGGGTAACGGGTTCAAACTGAAACAGGGGAAGTTTAGATTGGATATGAG
>JAOEHY010004911.1:0-28372 GCA_025447955.1 Psilopsiagon aurifrons
GCCCCGCCGCAACTCGACGGGCGGCAGCGCCCGCTCCTCCCGCCCCGCGAAGGGAAGCCGCGCTCCGCGCAGACGGGCGGCTCGTGCCACCCCCGCAGCCGCACCGCCGGCCGCAGCTTCCGCCGCCTCCGCGGACGGGGCCGTGCCGGCAATGGATTCCTAGCGGGGAGCCGCCGGGAGGTAAGCCCTGCGCGCCGCAGTGTCCTTAACCCCCCGCATTACGCGTTTTTCCTCAAAGCCTCAAAAGTTGGGGTGCCACGAGTGCTCTCTCGGGGTCGCCCCCGCCGAGCGCGGGATGGGGCTGAGGGGCGGCTGCCGACACGTCCGTCCCTCTGCGCTGGTGCTGACGGGCGCCCGGCGGGACCCGCTGCTGCAGGTTGCTCCTGAGGGGCTCCGCAGGGACCGGCTGCGGCTCCCGCGCTCCGTCCCGGGTCGCGTCCCCTCCGAGCTGCGGTCCGTGTCGGCGCCGCGGCCCCGTGGCCGTGTCCGAGGTGTTTTCGCTCGGGAAGGGGGGGTCTCGGTTAGCGCCGAGGTGCTGCCACTGAGCGCCGCGGACGGGAGAAGTGTTCCTGCCGGGGTTTAAAATACACGCGAGGACTCGGGTTTTGGGATGTTGCAGCTCAATGGGGCCTGTTGAAAAGGTGCCGGTTCCTTGGAGGCTTGGCTACGCTGAGGTACTGCGAAGGTGTCCTGGATGGTGGGTGACTCGGGAGTCTCCATCTGCCTCCCGAAGCTCTGTGGCAGTGAGGCTTCTCTGGTTTCATTTGGGGTCTGCCGTAAACCTGCTGAAAGGCACAGAACCTCTCTCAAGCGCTTGATTTAAGCAGCTGTTTTCAAAAAGCCTGTCCTTGGACTGTTGTCTGTGCTAGGAATCAAAGAACCCAAAGTTTCTGCTGGAAAATGCCGTAAGCTGCGTTTCCCGAAGTTCTTGGTAAGGTCTGTGTGCTCGGTACAGCCCCTTACTGTTGTGTTAAGAGTCAGACTGGGGCTTGTACCGGGAGGAAGATCCCATGGAGGCAGGACCCGGCACTTTCTCGTGCTCCTCTGCAGCGTTTGTACTTTCGTGGTTTTATTCTGGTTATTTAACAAATCATATTTTTATAGGGTGGGTGTGGGGCTTTTGGCTGTTTGGTTATTGCCATCAGAGTGCACGTAGTTTTGGGGTTTCTCAGGGAATAGATAGAGGTCAGTGCAAGACGAAGTGAACCACTGCTGGTGCAGGAGCAGGGCAGGGTAGCAGGGCTTTTTTGGGGTGGTCCAGGTGTTGTTGTGAGTGTGATTGCAGTCATGCCTGAGAGAGGCACTAGCCCCAAACGCTCGCTGTCGGTGCTTGAAAGGGGACGTTATCTCCTAGCAAGGATAAAACTGTGCAGCTGCCTGGTACTCCGTTCTATCTGCCAGGTACCTCAGCTGTAAGGGCTGGTGACTTGCCTGCCTGGCTTCTATGTAGTGCATGGGAAGGGCTTCCCTCCGGGGGAGGGAGCAGCCAGCTTTGAGGAGGACGTGGTGACTGAAAAGCTTTGCTCATGCTGGGTCTGAGGCGGGAGGTAAGTCTGGGGAGGAAGCTGTCTGAGAGTCAAGTTCTTGCTTTGCAATGGACAAGTGGCTGATGAGGAGATGGTGGGAAAGGCTGGGATTTGAGGTTTTGGGCTCTGTAAGCCAGTGGGATGTAATGCATGTGAAGCGAATGCAAGAAATGGTCTTCTGGCAGTTCACTGAAGCACAAGCAGTGGTCTTCAGGATTTGGTGAGCCCATGGTTAAGCAGGGGTTGTAGTTGGGGATGTGCAGGATGGCTTTCCAAGAAATTACTAAGGATTGCATTCTTCTGAGGGTGATTCCTTGTGCATGGGACACCTCTTGCAGTGGGAGGACAGGGGCGTGCTCTGACCTCCCTGCAGAGCACTAGTGTTGCTAGGCAGCAGCTTGCACCTCCAGTGTGTTCTGGATCTGAGTCTGTGAGGGGAGACCTTCCTCTACGGAACTAAAGCTTACTAGCTGGTGCCCAGGAATGCTGGAAAGCATATATCCTGCCTGTGTGGGTGTACATGCACTTCTGGCCTGCTTCTGGGAGCTGCAGAGGGGTGGTCAGATGGGAATGTTCAGGGACGTTAGCTGAGAGCAAGACTTCCTTATCCTCACCACCCTGACTGGGCTGCGGGTGAGCACAAAGAGAGGTGAATCCTTGGTTGTTCCAGTTGAGAGGCTCAGGAGTTTTCTGCAGGCCACCTCTTTACTTTCACAGCACCTGGAAGCTCATGGGAAGTTTGTCTTCAAATCACCAATCAAGATGGTGATTGATGCTTTAGCAGTAAAAAGGGGGAAGGGAGAAGGGAGGAAGACTTGCTTGCACAGGAGGTCAGAAGAAAGACCAGGTGTGCCCCACTGATGTACTTAGCCAACTTCAGTCAGCTGTAGTGGATGCCACACAATTGCAGGAGCCCCTGCGTGTACGTGGCGTCAGCCAGCTTTGTCTGAACTGCTTCATATCTCACAGAGCAGAGTGGTGGAAAGCCTTTTAATCTGCAGGGCTGCCAGTCTAGTGGCTGCACTTGTAAGTCATGCAGTAGCCGAAGCTGTTGGAAACCAGCGTGGGGGGACTGCCTGCTCTCCAAGCAGAAGTCAGATCAAAAAAGAGCCTTAGAGGGTCAGGAAGGATTCGTAGGCTGCTGGGGAGAAGGGGAGCTCAGCAGAAGGCATTCTTGTGGCGCAGGTCACTTCTGATCAGGCAGGGTCTGGAGGTGTGAGAGAGTGGGAGGAAGAGGTGGCTTCCCGGTGTGATGGAGGCTGCAGACCTGGGCCTCAGAAGAAGCTGGACTTTGCAGCCTTAAGCCCAGAGGGGTGAGGAAGCAGAGGCAGGTAGGAGCATGTATGCTGTGCTCAGAATCTCTTGGGTGCTGTGCCTTGCTGCTGTATGATAAGCTCAAGCTATGGAGAGTTTAAGTGTGTGTGTCCAGAGGTGTGGAGCAGCTGCTGGCTTCGGTTCCCTGTGAAAGTAAAATGGGCAGCTTGTGTATGGAGGCAGTGTGTGTGTGTATGAGGAGCCCAGGAGAGATGCATAGGCTGCTGGAGAGCAAGGAGAGCAAATTGGACAACATGTAAGGCCTGTACCTCTTGGGATGCTCTGCCTGCTTAGAGGTGGCAGGAGCATCCAGGGGAGACTTTCTGTCTGGGATAGGTATGTGAAGGGATTTGGTTTGTTTGCAGGCAGTAATTTGTTCCCTGACTGTCTGCAGCTGTTCCTGTAGAGAGAAGGGTACATGTTACACTTATCCAGATAAAGCTACCGCTAATAGGGTTTTTTCTATGTGGCATTTGGAAGAGAGAGGCTGTTTGGTCTGAATCTTGTATGTCTTGTGTTGAGATGTCCTTTGGGACTGGAGGTGGAGGAGAAGTTCCAAGGAGCTTTTCTCAAAGGTGCCTTGTGCAGCCAGTCGTCTCTGCTGGCTGAGGTGAGCAGCTGCGAGGCATGGCTGAGGGAAAAGAGCTGAAAATTCATACTAACAATAAGAAGTACAAATAAAGCATTTATAATGCATGGACTTTCCCTGTTTTCCAAAACATCCAGGCTGCGAGTAATCTCTCACTTCAAACTGAGGCTCAAGCTGAAAATATCAAGGGACGTTAAATCGTGAACAACTATTAAACAGCTTTAAAGGGCTGTATGGGAAACCGTGTCTGCTGTCTGTTTCTAAGCCTTCCTCAAATAATGTGAATCTGAGCTGTTTATCAGGAGGTCTTTTGTGCTGGAAAAGGAAGTGAATGTTTAAACTCTACCACAAAATAAAGAGCCATTTTAAGAGGCTGTTTGCTTTTCAGGGTGTCCAACTAAAAATAAGTCTTCCTTTAAACAGCCTTGAAAAGAAGACAAAAGGAAGAGATCTTGCCCTTGCTGAAAATAATGAGAGTCTTTTTGCTAGCTTTGATGGTCCAGGTTTCCTCCAGCATCTGGTACTTGACCTAGGTAAGTGCCCTTTGGATTCACTGGAGAACTGAGAGGTGTGTTGTGTTCAGTGACAAAGCTGGTGGGTGAAACAGTGCGTGTTAGGAAGTTCTGCAGGGCTTGTTCTTCCACCCCTCTTTGCACTGTGGTATGTATCAGTAAAACTAACAAGGATGTCTATTTGGTAGAGCAATGCCAGGGCACATAAAATATGTATTTTAACTGTTTTTTTTGGCCTGAATCAGAACAAACCCTCGTTGCTTACAAGGTTTCTACAAAATTCCTGAAAGTAATATTCTAGAAGCAGTTCCTCCTGATTCTCAAGTTCTGGGGGGTTTGCTCGCTTAATTAAATTCTTCTTTTCATCCAGGCAAATATGACAAAACACATAGAGATAAAGGCTGCGCCCTGTTTATGTAAGGGGAAAAAATTCTCATTGGGATACCTTTATCACTTTAAGGTAGTATGAGATGGTGCCAAGTACATAGAAAGCACACTGCGTTTGCTGACAGCAAAGTGCCTTGTCTTCCTTCTCTGGAACTGTGTTTTCTAAGTGGAAAACTGTGGAAGAGCTCTTTATAAGAAACGTAACAGCTGGTATGTCATCTTTTTCTGTTAATTCTGCCTTCTTTGAGCATTATGTATTAGTTAGGGAAGCATGTGGCTGGGAATGAGATCAAGGAATGCAATTCTAAGAACATCACATGCAGAGTTGTGTTCTCTGTGCTTGTTCCGTTAACGTGCGGGAGTGAATGTGGACTGGGTTTGCAATGAATAGTGCAAATATTGTTATTGGGTAAATACTGCAGAGGTATAGATGTATACAGGAGCAGATTTAAAGTCAATACAGCTGACACTTGTAACAACTGCAGTCCATCTTCTATGTGGTCCCGGAAAGAGGGCTGTTTTAAGATGCTGTAAAAGCAGTTTCTCTATAAAAGCAAGGAACATTTCAGCATGCAGATGGCAGCTGAGTCTAAACTCTAGTTCTGTTTTGTTCTGAGCACCTTTGTAATGAGCCTTGAGGAACATAAGGGGAATGAGGAAAGCACTGTGAGGAGGAAGAGAGGGGATATGATGTCTTTCAGGATTGAGAACTCTTTTTGAACTGTCTCTCCATTTTTAATAGCTTTTCTACAAAAGCTGCTTGGGAAAGGAAGGTTGGTATGGGTATGAAAGAAGCAAAGCATCTATCTTTTGGCTTAATAATGCTCTTGGATAGGCTGGTGTGAATTGAACTTACTTCCTTATTGATGTAAGAGTGGTGAGTTTTGAAATTGCTGTGGGTGAGAATTGACTTCGCAACTCTTTTAATCTGAAATGCTTTCTCCTTTTGCGGTTGAGGCTCTGTAGGAGACCTGTGATCACTGACAAGGTCATCTAAAGCACTTAGAAAAAGGCCATGACCTGAGCAGTGGTGTTTTCTCTGGGTGTTGGTGACTGAAGAGCTGGACTCCGATGAAGCCGTGGGTTTTTTCTGTAATTCACAGGGTTTATCAGTGACTCTGAAGCTGAAGAGTTCTCATCAGCAGTTTGCCTTTGCACCCAGGAAAGCTGAGCATCAGGGTCCAGTCCTTTCCCCCTGAGCAAGGCTTCTCCACAGCCAGGGTGTGCTGGCTGGGCTGGGTGTGCGAGAGTAGCCTCTGAGTTCATCTCAGCCCAGAAGCTGCCTGCCCTCCTGGGACAGTGCTCAGTGGCCTTGTTGACTTAGGAAGCATGCTGGTCATGTGTGTCTGGGGCTCCTCTTTCCTCTCTGGTGGCTGTGATTACTGCTGTGGCTTACTCTGCTTTGGCAACCGTCTTGCTGTCGCTGCATCTGTTCTGGGACTTAGGCTGATTTAAGCCGATTCTTAAAATCACTCTCCCCAGTATGAGTGTACGTGTTTAGCTTTCCAAGTGTAGACTGTCTTCATGTTTTCTTCTCATCCCCCAGTTGGCTTTTTTATAATCTTTAAGTGCTTCTGCAAAGTGCTAAGAGGCTAAGCCCCACTCTAAACCTGAACTCCTTGGATCTGACAGTCCTTACATTGCCTATGGTACTTCATGTTGCCTGGAGTCATGTATTGATTAAACCACAATCTGCAAGAGTAAATATATGTAGAATATTAATAGCCCCTACTCTAGGGACACAAAAAAGGCTGTAAATTAATAGACCCATTGTGTTGACCTCATAAGCCATGAGGGCTTGAAGTACAGCTGTAATCCTCCTCCCACAGCATGTATTTCACTTTGTCTGTAAAAGGCCTGGAGTACTCAAATTTGAAAGCTGTGATATTGGACAAGCATATCCATATATCCTAGGATGTGTAGGTAGAATATTGCAAGTTCAGGCTGGAACAGTAGCTATCTGTAGAATCCAGGGTAGTGCTGAATTGGTGCATCATTGATGGTGCAGCTGGGCACGAGGCTTAAAAAACAGTTTCTAACTTCTGTGCTTCTTTGTTGTTCCTTCTGTGTTTCCAAGTGCAGGAGCTGCTGCAACAGGGGAGGAATATGATTTGGGGATTTAAAATCCAATTTGAAGATATAATGAACTTGAATTCTCTTTAAGTTTCTTTAGGGAATCAAGGTCAGTGTGTGGTGTGACCTGATAGCACTTGATCTGCTAATTGGTACTGAGAAGTTGTAGTTCTTTTGGTTCGTGGATCTGTTAAGATGGGCTGCTCAGGTTTTTTATTGCATTTTTTTAGTAGAGGTTTAGATGAATGCGTTGCATGTTCACGAGTTGCCTCTGTTATTAGCACTTTGAGTCCGTAGGTCATAGAATCATAGAATAGTTAGGGTTGGAAAGGACCTTAAGATCATCTAGTTCCAACCCCCCTGTCATGGGCAGGGACACCTCCCACTAAACTGTATTGGAATTTTATTTCTATTTGGAATGCTTCAGGAGATTTTTCCATTTCCCTGCTCTTCGCTTTTTGTGTGAGCACTGGTTTAGGCACTGTTGGACTGGAGGGTTCTTGCAGGCAAAGGTGCTTGTGTTAATGCTTGCAGGGTTTTCTCTCTACAGAGCAAACTAGCAGTTTACTCGGTTTTGAGTCTGATTACCACTTTATCATAACTAAAGTAACTTCTGCTCTTTGCAGCCCGAAATGCAAATCGAGAAGTTATTGTGTGGAGGCCATCACAGTATTTTTCTTCAGTATTTTTTGTTGTTTTGGTGTCACACTGTAAGATGCCTTTTGAAGTTTGACATGCTGCTCCTGGTATCCTCCATGGTTGCTATTTGGAAGATAATAAACTTTTTCATTGGAGGCTTTATAGCCTTTCAAGCAAAAACTCAGTGTTGACACCTGTGGGGTCATGCTTCTGGTGTTCTTTTCTTCTGAAATAACAGATAAGTTTCTGAGTTTACTCCCTTCACATCATGAAAGATCTGTGAGTTTTATGATATGTTCCTTTTCTTTCACACCAGGCATGCAGCCTTTAGAGGAATCACTGCAGATTGGTGTTGTGACCTTGTCAGGTGCTCTGTATGGTTCCTTTTGCTTCCTCAGGACAATACCTTCGTCTTTCCTTTTTGTGTTGCTATCGTGTAGCTGATACTGTTAAGCCAATAATAATCCCAGACATTTTAGATGTTGTCTCGTTGTTGGTGGTTACCTTCAGTTTGCACAACACAAGCACTGCCAGGTTCCCTCTGTGTTTACCTCACTTTTACATTTCACATTGCATTTCAGGTCAACAAGGAGAATGAGCCAGATGTGAACTTAGTTAAGGACCTGAGCCCAGTGGAGGCTCAAATCCAGCCAGACAAATGCTGAATGCACACTGCCTTGTAGAATTAATGTTCATTGTGTATTATGACAACTTAAGTGGCTGGTGAAGATGTACAGTGAATTAGGCAAAATGAAATATTCTGTGGTGCTCATTGAGCACCAGAGCGAGGAACGCTGCGTGACCCATATCAAGTAGAGCTGAAGATAATGTTATTTGAACTGGCATGCTTCTCTGCTCTTACATAGTTTTTGTTTGTATTTAAGGAATCTACAAAAAGGGGCTGGTGCCCACTGTGGATTGTGTCCATCCGGAATGTCGGATAGACTGAAAGTTCTTTCAGTAATAAACAGTTCCAAGTGCAGTGTGTTGGCAGAAGAAAGGACCCGAGAGAAAAGTTCGTGTAAGAATTGAAAGCCTTGAAAAGTGGAGTGAGGAAATGGTTTGAAAAGAAATTAACAGAAGTCCCCATCTAACAGCCTGTAAAGACAGTGAAAGAATTACTGTTGCCATTTCGTCCTTCATGCATAGGGTAACAACTGTAATTTATTTTTGTGAGATTTCTGGGCTCCAAACCCTGACAATCGGAAGCCACTAAAAAGGAGGCTGCTGTTTTTAATGAGCACCTTCTGCATTGCAGCTTCTGTGGAGAAACCAGAGCCTAAAGAGCCTCGCGGTGTGTCAGCAGATCTCGCACAGCACAGACATACGCCTCAGTGCACACATGCACCACTTCTCATTTCTTGCTTTCTTGTATACAGGAGCATGGTATAAACAAAGCTTATAGTAGAAATTACAGCAAAACTGAATTATGTTTAAAGGGGGACCTTGGGAATCTCAGTGCTGGGTTTTATGCAGAATATTAATGCTCCCGTTTCCTTGTTTCTGAGTGCCTCCTTCTAACCAAGTCACTCGAAATACTTTTGAGTCAGGGAAGCTACGTGAACTGAAGTGGGTGCTGGAAGGACAGTAAGCAGTACATGAGCAAAATGGGACACCATTTCCCAAAGCCTGTTTTCTGAGGGCTCAGAAGACAGAGCCAAGTTTGTCAACACAGGTGAAGGCATTAGGCAGCATCTGAGAGTCAGGGTTTGTGTTAGTGAATTGGAATTTGTGCTGCATCGCAGCCTGGTCTGCTTTTAGTTGCTGGGTGCTTACAGCAGACTGGGAAAGCTGCCTGAATTCTGTTGTTTGTAGAATCAAGCAGCATGAGGAGAGAAGGGGTCGCCTTGTTAGCAATGGAATGATTGAGGATAAAGTTGTCACACCTTGTTTTTCTTACATTTGTCCCTCTGATGGTCACAACCTCCCTTTACTTACCTCAATACAAATGGAGCCTGGCAGGTCACATCAAGGGCTGGATTAACTTGCTTAGTGATTCTTCCAGTCTTCTCGAGCACTTTATTCTGTGTCTCTCTTCCATCTACTTGGTGATCTTGGGCAAGTTAACTGTAATTTGTTTGTCGATATACTTAAGTAAAATGTCTTCTTCATTCTTCTGGGAATAGTCCTGAACTTGGTCCCCCTCCTGTGAGGTGTATCTAGTAGAGTACTGTGTTCTTGTTACAGCTGTGCACCCCTACTCACAGCTGCTTGGAGTTGGCAGCATCGGAGTAAGCTCCTCAGGGGAATGCAGCTCAGTGCCTCTGAGGAAATGTTTGTCAACCCCGCTTAGAGGAGAATACCTTGATTATTGAAAAAGGATATAGAATGGCAACTGGTTTATCCCGTCTCATGTCTCTTCAAGCTGGCATAGTTTTGTTCATGTTCTGCATCAGATCACAGATGCTCCCTCTTTTCCAGAAGTGGTGGTAGGTCTAGCACAGGGTTGTCTCAAGCCTCTAGTCCATCCCACTGCCTGAGAGGTGAGCGAATGGTCCAGAGAGGGGAGTTACAAGACTGATCCCACTGGGGGATGTGATGGGAGTCTTGGCAGGCGTAGCACCAGAAAACTCCTCCTGAGCAAACTTAGCAACTTTGTCCTAGACACATAAACTTTCCTCTTCTGTCTGCTTCACGGTCTTCTGGGAGAAATAAATCTTACTCTGTGCCTTTCTTTCTTCGTCAAATTCAATGTTTAAAACCAATCATCTTGTGGTATGGCAGTTTGAACAGCCTTGTTGCCTATAGCTGTGTGCCGTCTCAGGCCGGCAGCCACCTGACCGCTGGTCACAATGGTGTGACTGATCCTACCTTCTGGTTGAATGTCTGGGACAGTTAAGATGACACCTCAAGCTGGTGTTTATTTTTAGGCCAGTTTCAGTGGTGTTGTGTCAGATGTGGCAAGCTGAGGCTCTGGGCTGGGCTGTGAATGGCTGTGTGGTGAAGAAGTTTCTTGCCCTTTTGCTGTATTTTCTTGCTTCTTGCAGGTACACAGACTGACTGCCTTGGTGAGGCCAGGGCTTCAAAAAGCAAAACTCCTATCAGTGTTGACAGGACCAAGAATTTTCCCCTCTCTCTAGCATTAGTGTTGGCTGGCAGCACTTGCATTGAATTTTTAAGTGTATTTAATGCAGCATAACTCTTTTGGGGTGGGGATGGAGGGACCCACATGAAAAAAGACCCAGGAGTTACATACTTCAGCGGTAATAACTGAAGGGAGGAAAGTGGAGAAAGTAATTTGCAAAGCTACACTTGAAAATCATTCTAGCATAACATCATCATTACAATTGCCTGTCACAAGATTTAGTTCAATTACTTTTTTTTTAAGCTCTCTTGTCGAGATGGCCTTGCTTGTTTCAGGGTTTTGGTACTCTAAGGAGAGGTTAAGGAAGATTGAATATTAATTCTGCCATTAACTGCTGTCAGACAGCCTTCAGCTTTTATTATTCCTTTAAAACTCCTTTAGCATTGGGACTGTGGGGAATCAATAGGCATGAAGTGCCCATGGGAACATAGAACTCAAGGCTGGAAAATCCACTGCCTATTTATAGCTTGTAGGATGGTCAGGTGAGGGGGGGATACTTCAGTTGGTAGTGGTAACTGAAACAACTGCATAGCAGCACAGTTGCCACGGTGTGGAAGATTGTGCAGAGCTCCTCATGGTTTCTCCACAGAGCAGTAGGCTGGTAGTAAAATTACAAGGGAAGAATATTTGATGTAATAAACTCAAATTTAACTGAATAATTTTAAGGGAGCTGCAGGACATTGTGCCCTCTTGCTAGTTTATCACATTGAGCAAATGTTCAGAGCTGTAGGAGTCTGCGCTGGTCCCACAGTTGAAGCAGCCTCTGGGTGGGGGTGTGTGGTGCAGTGTTTAAGGAATGATTCTGTTCTGTCGGCCTTAGTTTTGACACTAATGCAGGTAGTTTTGTGCATTTCTGTGTGAAAGAAACTGCTGTAAGAAGTTTGCTGCATCTTTTGGTGCAAGTAATTTTACTCTGATTTAGGTGACTGCCCTCTTCATCTGAGAATAAGGGTCCTGATCTAAAGTCTGTATCTGATACCGAGATGAACTCCTGGAGTCTTAACTAGATCAAGCTGCTAAAAGGCCTGTGACTTCAAGCTAAACATAGTTGAGGACTCCAGCTCGCGATTAAACACATCTCTCTCATTTCTATATCTATGTATGGTCTTTGCTGAGTTCTGATTCTTTCTACCTGTTTTTAAGTGTAGGTAAGAAGACTTAGCTTGCTTTTGCTATGTTTTCTTGAATGGCGTTGTACTTGTAAATGAAAACACAATCAGTTCCAATAACTATGTAAAATTAAAAATAAATTTTTAAACTCGATTTTTCCTCTTTTTTAAATGTATATATTATAAAGTAGTGAAGTTCACAATAGAGACTAATTTTATCTTTATAATACAAATCCGGAGTCCTGTGTTCATTGATTTCTGAGGTTTGTTTGCCTGTCTTCATTTTCTAGGAGAAATCTGGGATAGCATTAATTAGTTGCAGGAACTTTTACAAGATCACCAGTTGAAGAATAATTTTGCTAAGAGAAGTTGGATGAGTAACTTACTCTTTTACCTGTTCTTGAAAATTGTGAAGTTTAAGTGCGTGGCTTCTTTGTATGAGGCAAAAGTAATCATGCCCATCAAGGTCTTCTTAAATAATATACAAAAATCTGCCAGGTTAGACCCACACTGTTTCAAAGAAGCAACTAAGTGATGTGGGTTTTTTAAGCAAAATGCTATTTTTGAAGTGTAATTTTGAAAGCACCATTTCCTCTGTGTGATAGAGATAAAAGGTTACTTTGAACCATGATGGTTTCCTACCTCTACATAAAAACAAACCCAGAGGTTCCAGATTGAGCCATTGTCCCATAATGGTTCTTTGAGAAATGTTTAACTGTAGCTGCTGCTTTGTTCTGGTGGAGAGCTGTGATTTAGACTTTGTACTATGTTTGCGTTTCAGCTGCCACTGGAAGAGAAAGATGAAGCCTCTTGTTCTCTTGGTTCTTGTGGTCTGTACTGTAGTCAGCATGGATTTGAAGCTCGTGTCAAAGAGGAATTCTGGTAAGTCACAGAAAAATGCTTTCACCTTTGATTCCAGACTTAGTGCTCATGCAATCAAGCATTTTACATGCCTGCTTCTTGGTTTGCATATGTACTTGTTCTCTTCTGAAAAAAGCCCAGTCATAAGCTATATGATTTGCTTACCAGATGTTACAGGATTAATTTTCTCACTATAATGTTCTATTGATGATTCAAATAGTTTAAAAAGTGTCCTTCTGTTTTCTTTCATTAAAAAAGAAAAAGGTTGATCTGCTTGAAATATCTCAAAGGTGATAATGACTTCAGCGTTGCTCTAATATAAAATCTCTACTCATGCTAAAGGATTTTCTTAATTCGGGATGTGGTTTGTGGTGACTTTTAAGTCTGGATGATTTTGTTTGTATGTTGGAAGGATGTCTTCCAAAAAGTCATGCCAGCCATATGTGTGATCATGTATAGGGTTAGATGGGAAAGAGCGTTCCTGGGTAGAAAATATCTGATTATTCTGGCAGTGGAAGAGAGTGGGAGTTGGTTTAGGTTTTTATCTGCTTTTGAAACCTACTAATAGTAGCAGGGCACTACAAATAACCATTAGGATATCTCCTTCCAGGATAGACAGTTGATCTGGATAATTTTTCATATATATTAGAGCCTGAAGCAACTTCTAGTCCATGCAGCTCTCTCCCCTTAAAGGGAATGACTTCATGAGACTGCCTTTCTCAACTAAGCTTCATGTTTGGGAGGACTTTTGGCAGACAAGTAGGTTAGAGGCAGTGTTGTATAGTGGTGTTAGTCTGCTAGAGCCTTGTGTATGTGGGCAGGTAACTGATGGAGGATAAATGTAGTTTTAAACTTGCATGTTAACTTCCTCATTTTTCCTCCCTAGTTGTGTTCTATACATTCAAGTGTGAGGGCTTCCATTGATCTTGCTGTCCTCAGTGTCTTTAGCCAACACTTCTAGCAATGCAGGTGCAAGTAGAAATTACTGACTTCAGTTGGTTTAGCCAGTTTTAAGTTTAATTTCTGCATTTCTCGAGAACAGAGGAGAAAAGTTACTGGTCCATCTGTTATAGAGCATCATATGTCACATCCCAAGCTAGAAGGTGTTACTCTGGAAATCACCAGATGCTAGGCTGAATTCTGCTGGGCTAGAAAGTGTAAATGGATGTTGTTAAATTGAACTAGCCCGCAGCAGTTTGGTTTTTGTGCTCTAAGCCCTGTTTGCCCTGTAAGAGCGGTCAAGGATTTTGGAATTTGGCTACACCGGAGCTTGGTCTATACTCTGCTAAAGGCAATGGTGTTGCAGTTTGAAAAATGGGTATTACTGGCCAGAGAACCCCTGTGAGATCCATCATCTGTATAACTGAGCAGCCTTGATCCACTGATACCAGGCAACACCACCTGGCTGCAAAGAAGGGCCTTTGCATTTCCTGTATCGTAAGTACACATCTGTAGCAGTAATATGCCCATGGTTATGGCATCATTCAGCTGGTAGTACCTTTAGTTATATTTTTGTTGGGTGTTTGTTTTGTTTTTAATCTGCTTTCCTTGCAGAATATCTTGTGTTATTGGCAGCTGTTGACAGTATCATTCAGGTTGGGTACTGGTAGGAAAATGCTTTAATATGGTAGACTGCCTATTGCTAAATATAACCCACTAGTGAATAGCTGTTTGTTGTTTTTCTCTTTTCATTTGATTTAATTGGTAGATGTTGAGTACAAGATAAAGGAGAAAAATGAACGTAAAGTAAAAATTGTAGTTTCTTTGCGAGTACATGACCACATAGTTGGTTTTCACCTTCAATATTCTTTGTCATGCATGCTGATTTTTAGGTTGCTGTGTGGAACAAACTATTGATTTCCTTTTTCCTTTTTTGCCTTTTCTTTTTCCATTACATCATATGTGAAATGCATTTTCTGTTTCTGTGATTTCAGCACTTAAAGCAAAATTGATAATCTGACTCCCTTTCTGAAAGGAGTCTTTAGATATGAAGGACCACTGTTAGATTGCTTGGAGCCTCACCAAAATGTTGTATGTTGTGAAGCGACATGATTCGGAAGCTTCTGAACTTTAGCTATCTGTATTGTTAAGTAGGAGATCAGAGATAGTGGATGGATGCAGCCAGGCAAATGCATGAAGAAAGAGTGAGACCATGTTGTTCGGTAGGCTGACGGTGTCTGTAGTGTGGTGGTGCTGTAGTTCAGAGATTAGGAAGGGGAAAGTAATTGAGTGGTTATTTGTGGGCAGCTGCACTGCAGTGTGAGCAGCAGGATGTCCAGAAGCAGGAAGGCTGTTTTAGTGGCAGATGAGAGCCAGGGTCGGGGTGGTAGGTGGGGTACCTGAATGACACCCTGGGGACAGGATCTCTGCAGCAGTGTTCTGGATGGAGGTTGTAGTCTTGGCTTTTGCTGGCTGATACGGGGATGTCTAAGCTGGTGAGCATCTGTAAAAGGAGAACGAAAATTGTGCAGACAGTTTATATAGGGCTGTGTGAAGCAGTGCATGGAAAGCGCTGACACTGATGATAAAGACAGATTTGGGCTTCTAGGGCAATAAACCGTCAAAATCAGGGCATTGGTTTCTTTGCTGACTTACAGAGAGTGGCATTTTTCCAGCCAATATGTAGATTTGTGATTAGTGCTACAATTAGCCACACTTGTGATCAGTGTTAAAAAAAAAGGCAATTATGAAGTTGACTGGCATGTATGTAATATCATATAATGGAATATGTCTTGTTTAAGGGATAGAGAGAATCTAAAGAGAGCTGAGTTGAAGAGGACTTGGACTGGAGCAGTGAGAGAGTGTGGTGTTGTCTTCAGGTAGTGCAAAGGAATCATTAAAACTGAGGCAGTCAAAAATGGGGCAGAATGTCCAGAGGGCATTATCAATGAAATTGAAGTTGCCTTAAAGAGAACAGGGGTTTGGCTAGGGAGGCATCTTCAGAGGCTGGTGGGAAAATAGCCATTGAAAGCCAAGGAGTGGAAATGCAAGGGAAAAAAGTTAAGGATGAGAACTCCAGGCAGCAAATGCAGACAGTACATAGGGGCTGTCTGTGTACTGTCAGGCAGAACTGTTAAAGAGAAGTCAGGAGGGGAGGAGGATCTAAGATGACAAACAGAAAGTGAAGCAATGGTATTCCAGTTGCAAGCATGGAATTCAAATTTACTGAAGAAGCAATCCTCATGGAAGGAAAGAGAGAAAAACAGAACTGAAAGATTTGTCGCGCGTCCTTTACCTGCTCTTAGTACTAGATTCAGGTGTCTGTGTTTCTGTTTGAAGAAGATAAATAGGAATGCATATGAGGGCTATGGACAGGTTTTGGAGTTTCTTGCAATGCTGCAGAAGTGGCACAAGCTTGTAGCAAGACAAATTTGTTTGGCTGCTTCTCACTTGAGATGTGATGCCAAAATAATTAAAATGGGAGAGCTAAGTTTATTATGCTAGTCAGAATCTTCTTTACAGGCAGCAACTTCCAGATGCTCCAGCAGAGATCTGTCATGTCTACAGAGTAATGATTGCTGTTTGTGGTGGGAACAGAACAGTTTGCCTCAAGCGTCTGTGTGAACGTTATGTTGACTTAAGTTTCACAGGCATTTCTTAATATTAAAAGCTTTTTTGAAAGCTGCAGGTTGTCCTTTTTGACTGCTTTAAGAAATAATAAGCTTCTGAGCAAAGAAGTAATGCTGGGACTGCAGCTTTAGCAATATCCTAGAAAGGTGTTTTGCAGGTGGAGATTATACAAACAAATTGAGGTTGTGGGAGCTGCTAGGTTCCCCAGCTGGTGGGTGATTTCCTTTTAATCTGATTAAGTGACTTCTTTCCTGAAGCCTTTTGTATATAGTGCTTTGAATAATCATAGCAGGGAATATAAAACCAATTAAAAATTGTTGCTTTTTTAAGCAAAAGGTTTTTCAGGTTATAGATTGACTTAATAACACAATTCCCTTAGTGAATAATTGATGCCATTTATTGTTGCTCTATTTATTTGCTGAGTTGAAATACCCTGTCAGCATGTTAGAGCTCTAGAGGGCATGCCAACCTTGGGTGGAGGAGCATAGGCAGACATCCCCAGGCTTCTCCAAGGCTGCTAGCTGATATTTTGTGCCTTTTAGATGTCATGCAACAACTTACTGTAGTCTGCTATAGGTGTTTCAGGGAGACCTTCACTTTCCTGCTAGTTGCCACTGCCCTAGGCCAGGATTCCCCTCTGCTCCCTTCTATGAAGTTCAGACTTCCTGTATTGTTGCATGATCACTTTGCCCATGAAAACTGTGACATACATGGAGATGTTTAGAATTCAGAGGTGTGCCTGGATTGTGCCTGGAGTGGGGTATCACAGAGAAGCCGAACTCTAGAAAGTCTGGTTCTCCTGCTGGAATGGGCACCAGAAAAGCTGCAGGGTGAGCACTCACAGTTACCATTTGCTTTTTGTTTTCAATTGCATGTGGCTGAAGAGCTCACTTCAGGCCCTGATGTGAAATGCATGGCTATGAGGCCTCCCAGATCCTGAGATGAGTGATGCAAAAGAGACTTTCTGCTTTGACTTTCTGCAAATGATGTGCAGACAGAGAGCAAACAAGAGCTTGGCAACACTAATCAGTGCACACAGATCTCTTACTTTTCCCAGAAGATGTTGTTATTCACAGCTCCAGTAAACAAAGAGTCAGAAGCACCATTGTTCGAAGCTGTCATCAGTGCAGGGATGTACAGTCCCTCCTGCAAACAATTGAGTCTGCTCACAACTTCATGGCTGCTCTCCATCTGTTCAGTTTGAATCAGTGGGAAGCAAAGAGCCAGGCTCCTGTGCTCAGTCAGGTCTCAGGGGGCTACCAGCAAGTAAGCTGTGAAGCACCAGTATTCCATGCACCTCATTAAGGGAGTCTCAGCCTTGATTTCCTCTCCTCTAAACAGAAAGCAGCGTTGCAGCTAGACAGACCTATCTGGGAGACAGCTGACAGCTGGTTTGCTGGTGGGGAGGAAGGGAGATGCGTAGAGAAGAACAGGAAAGGAAATAATAGAGGCTTGGGTTTTTTTTAGTGACCTCAACCTGACAGGGTTTAAATATTGAACTTATTTAAACACTCAGATTTTTAGCTATTACATTTGTTTAAAATGAGTTCATGTAAAATTAAAACAAAATATTGAACCGATACTTAAATATTAAAGCTAGACTCCTTTCCCAAAAGGAAAACCACAGCTGTATCTGAATAGAATAAATGAACACAATTAAATTGTTCCAAATGGCAGTAAATCACAAAGGTATGATTTTTAGGGATGGGGGAAATAAGCAAAGCATGAAAGAAATGTCATTTCCTCTCTTAAAAATCTATAATCTTCCACTTCTGCAATGGGCATCATGTCAGCTGTTTGGATATCTGTTCTACATGTAGCTGCAGAATGTAAGAATTATTAATAGTATCTGAACCTCTGGTAGCCATACCCTCATGACTGAGAGAGCTTCCAGCTCTGGACATTTCACTGGATAATGCTTTTTTTCCCATTCCAAAATGGGGCCTTTAAAAATGAAAAGAGCCTAATGTATCGAGATGTCTTTGCTTGGTTTTCTTTAAGATCCTAAATGGAGATTTTAAGAGATCTTTATTTCAGTGTTTCTAGTATGCTCACTTTGAGGTGTTGTGTCCCAGGTTCATGTCCTTACTCTGACTGTCCCAAAGGAAAAAAAGTTGTTCTGGCATGTTTTGGTTTCCATCTTGTTAATGAAAATAGTTTTGAAAGGTCTGTTTTGTGTAATATTCATATGAAAGTATAAATAATAAAGCTGCAAATACCCAGAACACAGCATTCAAGCTCAACATGTTCCATAATCCTGGGGATGAAAGTCTGCTCAGTTTGGGTTATCTATTGGTGGTGCAAGTGCTCTTAGAGGTGTCTTAGGGGGTAGGGAATCTGTGATGGAATGGTTTAGCTTTGGATCAGACATTGACCAAGAGCAGTTCTGAAGTGTGCTTGGGTTTTTGTAACCTGAATACGTGTTTAAGGCAGGTTTTACAGGCTGCTGTATATATTTGAAGGAACTTAAATAAGGCTTCTTAGCTTGCACTAGGTATGAGGAGTAATACACATTCCCCTATCTCTGTCTACGGGGTTTAAAGAACTTTTTCTGCTTTCAGAACCTAGATTGCTGTTTGAGGTGCATCTCAGTTTTAAGTTGCTGGTCCCTGTGACGCCTTGTATCAGAAACTTCTTCTATTGCTTACTTGTTTTTGCCATGAACGTATCTATGAAAGTGGCAAGTAGTAATATTACGAGGTTAGAGATGTTGGGATCACTATGGAAAATGGTGAGAGAAAGAGGAGTTAAGATTTATTTTTGGTTATTTGTGGCATTTAAATTGGGAGAGTTTGGTTTTATAAGTAATAAAGGAAACATCAGAGGTTTCCCTCTTCAGGAGGTGCAGTGCACATGTTGGCATGTAGACCTGTGTGAGATTGTTGTACTGTTAAACTCACTAAGGTAGGAATGATTGCCTATCTATGAGCTGAAAACCAGATTGATCTGGGCTGCAGTGTCACCTCTGGAGTGTACATTTTATCTCTTTGTTAATCTCTAACCCTTTCAAATCTGATTGATTCTTTCCTATGAGAAGCATGATTAGCACTTATAATACATACTGATATGAAAACAGACAGTGCTCTGCCGCTGAAGAAGGAGACTTAGACTGGAATTAAGCTTCTGACCTGGGCACTTTGCTTTCCTGAGACACAGTAACCAGCCTCTGGCATCAGTTCCTTCTTTCTTGCTGCCCTTGTGTGGTTCCTCATTTGAGGCAGGAACAGAGGCAGTGTGAGGGTATTTCTATTAGCTTGGCTTGTTTTAAGCCTCCTTCAAATCTGAGATTCACAAAACTGTAGCTCTGTTGTGCTGCATATGACCTATGGAAACTCACTCCCAGTCACCTTTGTTTGACATGTCAGTGTTAAAGGTGCAGTTGATTTGCATCTTTGAGGGATCAGTGTTGCTTTCAAAAGGTATCTACTGAGATTTCTGCATCTGTTATTCCAGATGGGAAATTAAATAGTTATTGGGCAAGTAGGAAACTATTTGATCCAGGCAGCTGTAAGTGTTGTTCAGTGGTTTTTAATGAAGAAACTGGAAGCAATAGCAGTGCCTGGCATGAGCTTTCTGTATCCAGCTATCTCAGTTGCTGTAATGAAGTGGGAGGACAGGAATCTGCCTCAGCCCCAGTTAGGCGTTCAAACCTGACTCACCAATTCCTCGAGGGCAGGAGGCATAAGGGAAAATGGTACTTGTCGCGACAATGCCTCAGGAATTCCACTGCCCTTCCAGTGAAAAGGCCTGAGACAGGGCAAAAGTGAAAGCCTGAAGTGCCCTACTTCCTTGCTAATGTTTAAAGTACAATGCTTTCTGTGTCACTCTTGTCTCTGGGGACGTACTGCTGTTTAGGTACCCAGTAACCATGTGCATAGTTGAAACGTTTGTTAGGTCTGTGCACTAAAGGCCTTGAAACATGATGGTAGCATTTTGGTTTTGGACTTTTGTGCTCTAATCGTGCTTTGTTACCTTGGCAGGGTGGTTCCTCAAGTCTCATGGGTTTGTTATGTTCAGTTAACAGCTGCTACCAGGATGTTTAATACAGGAGCTTTTTGTCTCTAATGTTTGCATCAGTTATTCCCATTTTACAGATGGTAGAAAATCACCCAGAGATGGAGTGATGTTGGAGTTGCCCAGCATGCTGAAAGTGGTGTGGGGAATAACAAAATAAAATCTTCCCTTCTCTTCTATTACTTTGCAAACGCCTTAGGCAAGGGTAAGGAAACCAAGAACTGTCTCCCAGAGAAGTTAGGTGCCTAAATAAGCGTATGTGTAGAATGTGCTTTTGTGTCCTTGGATACACGTGCTAGGGAAAAGTGTTTGTAATTTCTGTTACTTTTCAGTAGAAGACAGTAAGATGTACCTGCTGGAAGTGGAGGAAGAAGAGGAGAGATATTCTGCTATACCAAGTTTTGTGCACTAGTTTTAGGCCAGGAGCTTTTGCCTTTGACTGATGCAAGTCTGCTGTGTGTGTTGGCTGTAAGTTCTTCTCCTTTAGACTGTAAAATAGCATATGGAATACCTGAGTGACTGTGAGCTTTGGAGACCCCAGTCGAGTCTCTTGGGTAACTAAGTTGATAGCCACCTGTGTATATAGCTCTCTGACCTAAAGAATGTTTGTTGGCCATCAACTGCAGTGACTCTGCAGGCAGCTGAGCCAGCCCGGGCTCCATATGTGCTTACCTAGTAGCTGCCTTTAGATTTTGAGCAACACGAGGAACTGGAGTTCTGTTATCAGATGTGTGAATAGTTTGAAACGGCTTTATTCAAGAACACCTCAGTGTACAGCCTGACCAGATGTTCATGTTTGTTTAAGGAAGTGCTGGTCCTTTCATCCCACTGCACAAATAGGTATAAAATTTGAGCCCAAAGTTATTTCACGTGTGTTTGAAAATTAGGTTTTTATTATTTGAGAGCTAACGCATTTGGCTGGCATGTTGAAGGCAGAATTGACTTAAATTGAGACTGATGTTAATATGGCAGATCAGATTTTTCACAAGACAACAGGACTTTTTTGTTCTTGAATTTAAGGGGTATGTTTTTGTTTTGCAAATAACCTTAGGATCACATCTGAAGGTTATTTGGATCAGTGTGCAGAGCCACTTCAGGCATGCTCTTCTGTCAAATATATATGTGGGTGGGCCTAAGAGGGGAAGGGTAATGTGAGATAAAAGCCTTCCCATAGCTTTGAGTTAATGGTGAAATGCAGAAAATCACTTTCTACAGAATAGGGCTTGTCAGATTTTTTTTTTTTTCAGTGACACAATTTCATTTTGAACAGTAAATTTCCTGGATGGAGACATTTAATAAGAGTTGGAAAACTGCTGGAACATGTATCAAAGGCAGGGTTATTCCCAGGCTTTGTACCTCTGGGGCATTCAGGAGTTTCAGCTGAAATCTAGGACTTCTGGGGTTGCGGATACGAATGTTGGATGAAGTAGCTGGAAGACTTGGAACACATGATGGTCAAGACCCTACTGTTTCTGGGATTCCCTGCTGGGAAGCAGTTGTCTATGTCAAATATATCAAGTTGCCTGCAGAAGAAATATGAAAACTGAGAAATCGAGGGCTCTTTCATGGTGTCAGGCTATTCTGCAGGCTTCCTTGGCTCTCAGGCTGGAAGTGGATCTGGAGCCATCAGCCCTGCTCCCTGGCACACCTCCCTGGTGAAGGAGGATCACCAGGACCTGCTTTTTCGTCTCTCTTTGCAGGCTCCTATTGCAAAGGATATTTTGTTGAGAAAATAAACCAGTTTTAAAGTATTTCTGAAACGTGTTTGTTCTGGTACTTGTGGTTTAGAAACACAACTTTGAAACTCAGTCCAAGAAAATATTGTAGGTTTGAGCCCTTGAATCTAGTACTCTTTTTTTTTATGTGACCTTGGAAATCTTGTCCCATTGTAAAAAGCCAGAGAGGTGTGAGTATTGGTGTGGGATGTAGACAACCAAAAATGATAGTATGTGTATCACTAATGGCATTTTGATTTAAAATTTCAATTCAAAATGACATCTGTAATTTTAGGCAAATCAGGAGGCTACAGTGGAAACTGCACTTAGGAGTGGAGTGTCTCAGCTTTATTGGAGCAGATTGAAAGCTGAAGCTTTTTGGCTGACTTCTGATGTAGGTCAACAGAATTCCTATTCACTGTGGCTCTACATCATATTATTTACAGCATTATGATTTTTTCATCTGGATTGGGTGACTAAATTTGCTCTTTACCATTCAGTGTTTATTGCAAAGGGGTTTGTTCCAACTGTAAAACATGCCTCTGACTTAGAGCATGAGAGATGAAACCTAAATCCAGCCACCTGGGATGCCTGGCTGCAACTGCTGTGGACATGACACAGGGGAAGTGTAAAGCTCAGCCAGTGAAGAAAGGATCTTTATTAAATTCAGTTTTAGAAATGTCTACAAACGAACTGTTCCGTTTGCTGTCCTCCTAAAGAGCTGTAAGTGTGGCTTTCTTTGAAGGACACCGATTCTATGTGAAGAGCTGGCTGTCCAGCATGCTCTTCTGTGAAGACTCTTGCAGAAAGTGCTGGGTAGCTTGGTCACGGGAACTTAGAAAATACAAGTTCCCCAATTGTAGTATGGTTTGTAAGTGTCATGTAAAACCAAGTTGAAATGTTACATTATATCTCTTGTTGATGAGTATCCTCAAGGGAGGCTATTGTGGTTTTTTTTGCTGGGGGCAGCTGAGTGAAAGCTCTTCTCTGTAGTAGTTTCACTGCTATGATGGGCAGGTTTTTCAGGCTTGGGCAAGACAAGCACATCCTTTCCTGCACATTGGGTTGCCCTTTCAGAATCATGATTTGTAATAATATACTTGTAAAAATCAGATCTCCTTTAATGGTTTTATTATGCACATGAAAGTGGTGCATTATCAATGTAATTACTGAGATAATTTAATACTCATTCTATGCTTTACTACGGTGCTTTCCAACAGGGAGCTGTAAAAGGTAATTTTGATCTCCTTAAACTTTGTTTAGGTTATTAAGAAATATTTTTGAGTGGCAGAAGAGGGAATTCTATTTTTGCATAATCCAGTAGTCCCTTAAGGCTCACCTGTTAAAATCACATCAGTCAGATAAGGGATGAGATGGGAGCAGCCAATCATCTTGCTAAGTGTTCAGTGATTCTTCAGCATTGCAGCATCCATGGCTGGTGATCTCCAGCTGTGGAGATGTGTGGCACTGGGTGATAGTCACAGATGGGTTTTCCCAAATGACTAGGAGATGAGGAAGAATCAAACTATCACAGGTCTCGTGTAAGCATGGTCCTGGCTCTTCCGTTCTGTCCTTTTATACCTTATTAAAGGTATCTTAGTGCCCCAGACAGACTAGAGCAAGGGAGAGGACTGAGCCACTCCCTTTGCAAGGTGGGAAGCAGTGGTGCAGGCCCTGCTCAGGGTTGTCCCAGCAGGGAATTCCCAAGCCCATGTCCCACACACAGGTTTGGGTCCTGCTCTAAGGGACTGGGCCTGGCTGCTTTGGGTTCCTCTTTATTTTATCTGATAAGCTTGCTTTAGAATAGAGTATGCCATAATATGCCAGGAGAATTAACCAGAGGAAGCTGTTACGTGGAGTGAGAGAGGAGCTCATTAATTGCTTAAAAATTAGGCAGTCTCCATCTGAGTAATCGGTGTTGGCTGGCTGGCCTTCCTCAGTCTAAGAAGTAGCTCATTAGTAGAATACACACAGATGGTACTGTGCTCTAAGGTATTTAAAATACACAGGCAGAGAGCTGTATTAATAAGCAAACCCGTCCTTAGTCGCTGTGGCTGAGCTTGCTACAAGCAGCAGAGGGAACAGTGTCATTTGGTAAATATTATTAGGTAAATGCATTTCCATAAATTTATTTATGGAAATGAGTTTTCATATTTTTCTGCAGATAACAGATGATAAATACTCAAAGTAATTTACTGTTTCTGGAAGAATTGTATTGCAAAAATGGACTTAGAGTAAATACTTCATTTGTTCGGTACCTAATCTACCCATATAATTGCCTAGAGGAGGAGCTGTATTAAGAGCCTAATTTTTATTTGGAATATATGTATATTTGCTTTTTGTTCTTATGGTTTTTGTGTATGTAGCTTGTTAACAGCTTATTCCAAATAAGACTTTTTCTGAGTGATTTTAGTTCCTTCTTCAAATGCAAATGGATAACAATATAAGAAATCACCTACCAGGGAAGACGGAAACCTGGAGCCCGTGACACTGCTGGGAGGACGGAGCCCATCTGAAAACTGGTGTTGTCCAGTCCATCAGTGCACTTGACTGTGAGCAGTGAGACTGTTTCCTCACTCTGCGTATGAATTCATAAGCTTATTGGTGTTCCTGTTTAAGAGACTTGCCTTTAAGACAGGGCTGGGGAAGAAATGGGCTCTCAGGTATTTGCTCCCAGAGCCAGTTTGATCTCCTGTATAGTGGCACTTTGTTTAGAGCTGCTTTTCCCATCAGTGCCCGCATGTCTTTGTTATGGACTGTACTAAATTGTTTCTAATGAAAGAATTTAATGTTTCCCATGTTGATTCTCTGCAAACTTGATGTACGTCACACCTTTTTTTATGGGATTTAAATAGAGCTTTTGGTTGCACCCTTCTGGTGCAAGTTTTTCCACCCAACCCTTGGTAAAGCTTTGTTGCATTTTCAGCGGATATAGTTTACATTGTTGCTTCACCCTGTTCTTCATTTCTGATAGATTGGATGTGTGTAATTTGAGTGTATGCTGTTGTTGAAAAGATGGTTCTGCTTCAGCTTGATTAGTCCTGGTGTGATTGGGTATGTGCAAGCCACAGTACCACTTTGCTACATCTTTTTGAGTTAATGTTTGTTTTTGTGGAGTATGATTTAAAAGTGCTAGCCTGAGCTGGGTAAATCAGGAGCACGTGTAGCTTGTGGAGAGTATTTTGATAGTTACCATGTTGCTTTAGTGATACACAAGCATTTGGAATGAAGCTGATTCTCTCAGGTAGAGTACTGTTCGGTGTAAGTCCTGCTTGCTTTGGGCTTAGGTTCAATGCTTAGTAGTGCACAGGGTTTCCACAGCCTGTACTGGAGGGAGCAGAGCTACCGTGGAGCAAGGTTCATTTTGTAGAAAACAAATATTTGAACCTAAAAAATTGAAGAAACAGAGGACTGTACTCACTGCTCTGGAACAATGGGATGCAGTGTTTCCAAGGTTGTTTAAGGATGCCTGCAAGTTAGTGGTGTGTTGAGAGATGAGAGTATGGGATTGATGTTGTGCAGAGGGAATTGGGACAGCTTTTTTCAAGGGTATGTGTAGAAGGCTAGGGCTTTGTAAGAAATGTTTACTTGCCGGTAGATTTGACTTGCTGGAGAAGGTCAGGAGGGTTTGGGGTGTGCAGACAGGTGATCATCATGTGACATGAATTTCAGGGGTGGGATTCAAAGGTGTTAGTGCATGCAGGAAGCAAGGAGGGCTGTTAAGTGAAGGTGTTGAAGGAGCAGTACTTCGTTTTAGCTTTCAAATTGCAGGGTTATTTGATAGGGTTTGCTACTAACCTTAGGCTATGGGTTTTTTTTTCTCCTGTTAAGCTATTGAAGATGGTGGAATTAAACTAGTAATTAACAAACAAGACTGTGTAGCAGTGGGGCTGTTTCTTCTTCTGTGTGCCAATCCAATTTGGTGTAATTTTGCAAAACCATCCATTGATTTCTGTTATTAAGAAGCCAATTACCTCGTAACCCGCAGGATCAAGCAGCAGAGCTGCTTATTCAGCCTGTAACAACCACAGTTCTTACTGCAGTGCCCAGTTGTGTTGGCACTTACTGCAGGGAGCCTCCCATTGACCCTGCTTGTGAGATGACTGCAGAGCAGGTCCCCATGCAATGTATCCTGCCTGTTGACTGTGAGCATTGTGCATGCAAATGGACAGCAGTTATCATTTAAGTAATGAGCACTTAATGGTTGTTTGTATTTTTGTAAATTTGAAGTATTATGAAGCTGAAACTTCCCTGCCGGTGTAATTTGATGTGTGTCACAAATTGCTGAGGTGAGAACACAAGCGGGAGGGAGCCAAGTTATCAGTGGAAAAGTAGACTCTGACAGCTCCCTCTCCTGCTTCTACCTCAGGCATTGCAATGGATAAGTGGAGAGAGAAATAGAAATGTATCACAGGAAATCCCCGGGAAGGATCTTTGCTTTTTCGATAGTATCATGATGAAAATTGTGCTGCAGTGGATTTTATAGGGACCCAGCTCATCATTAAAAGTCAAACCTGTTAATGTGGCAGATGTGGCAGCAGAAATTCCCCTAAAATGACACCTTGGCTGTAGGTTGATCAAACAATCATCTGAATTCAGGCATGCTATGCAGGTTCTGTCAGTGCATCCACTTGAAAAGGCCCTTTAATGCTAATCCATTTGGATACCACCACAGCATTGTTTCCAAATACAAAATCTGAATTTTAATTGAAGCGTTGTAGCCCTTAAGAGGAAAACAGTACGTCACTACTAATAGTTCAAAGACAAATCCTTTGGGGGGAACTCCCAATTGCAGTTCCTCAAGCAACTTTAAGATTCTTGGAAGCTTCTTGGAAGCAAATCAATACATTTTTCAACAATCGTTATCCCTGGAACCCTTCTCAATTAGACATGGCATAAAGAAACAAAGCTGTGGTGGTATCCTACTGAGTTTTGCTCATGAAGCTGCCTTTGCAACTGGAAAGCTAAATGAAATTGTAAACCCGAACTTGACTGCCTCACTAAGCAGCTGTCTTCTGTCAAGCACATGTGGTTATAAAATAACCTCCGAGGTAGGAATTGTTGCCTCATTTAAACTCTAGGTTCTCATGAGCTGGCATAATCTCTTCTGTATTTGACTGGAGCTCTGTGAAGGACTAGGAATACTTCAGTAGTACTAATGAGAGGGCCATAGCCTGTCCTAAAGTGTTTGTTTGAACTTGCAATGATAATGATTAAATAATTTCTCCGAACATTAATTAAGATTACTTAGGAACATTGGGATTGCTTTGTACAGCAGAGCAGGAATGCTGCAATTCCTCGCAGGGCTGTTTTTTAAAAATTGAGAAGCAAGTATTTTACTGATATTATTTGTGATTAACTTTTAATGCACTTAGGGTGGTTGGAGTGTTGAAGAACTGCACCATGGATCAAGATGGCTTGATAATTTCTCCACTGTGAGTTGGGTACCATTCTCCAGCCTTTGCCTGACTGAACACATTAACTTCTTTGTGCAAGACAATAGATGGGATTGCCTGACCACCTGTTTACTGGCCATCTGAGTGCTGTCCTGTTCAGTTTTTGCAGCAGCAGATATAAATATATATATATAAAGTATATTGTTTAAGGTACTTCTTTTAGAGAAGCAGTTTGTTAGGGTGAAGAGACCCAGTGCTGTGTAATGAGTGTTTGCATGTTAGTTCTTGGAACCTTATGGTTGGATGCTACAAGAGTGGTAGCAGCATCTCCATCTGCTTGTAAAAGCCAAAAGCAGGAATATTTTTAAATAGCTAGAAAAAATGGAGTCCCATTCAAACAAATTCATTGTGCTCAAACATGAGTGTGCGAAGGATGCCTCTGCCAAAAAACCTTGTCGTCTGAGTTGTTGAGAGGATTTAACAGGCTGAAGATCTCTATCGTCTCCTATCATCATTTGGCTATGAAGAATCAGTAATGGCCACCAACAGCTTCTTACCAGCTATCTTCCTCAGTGCACACACTGAGACTGAGGCTGGAGAAAAGTCTTCTGGAGAACAAGTTTTAGTACCTGTTCAAGTTGTTTTGTGTGATCTAAACAGAAAAGATGTGGCAGCAGAGACTGTTTTAATAGGAAATGGGAAATTCAGGTTCCTGCTTTCTGGAATTCCAGAAACATATGTTTCTGTTGTAAGTGATCTTTCTGCATTTAGTCATGTAGTCTGCAACTTTCACAGTTTGACTCCGAGTCCGTGTGATTTGTGTTGCTAGCTGACGCCATAAAATATGGCAGTCTTGTACAGGTATTAAAGGACCCCAGAATCAGGAAGGATTCAGTCCCTGTGTGAGACTATAAATTATGGCTACTTTCTGCCGTAGTCTTTGATGGTACGGTCATTTATTACTACTCTCAAGTGCTATTCTAAAAGCACCACTGCCGTGCTCCGTTGCTCTGTTAACTTTTATGTCTCTCCATACTGACAACAGCCCATCAAGCCACATGCCTAAAGCAGAAAAAAAGGGTCAAAAAAAAGTGCATATGTTTAATGCAGCTGATTTAAAAATGTCAGAGTTGAATTCTCTGGTGTTGCCTTGTATTGGAGCACTGCATGAGAAAATCTGTTCTTCAGGGCATCACAGAGTAATGATAAAGCGCTTGAGGTCTCGGACATAGTGGGGTCTCTGACCTGTCACACTCAGTAAGCATCTGCTCCTCTGTGTTAGCTCAGAAGGGGTTAAAGACTTTCTAGCAGCTTCTGAATATTAGAGCAGTTTTTCTCCCTGAGTAACAGTGGAGGAATGACTATGCGTAATCTAATTTTAACTTAATTTAGGTACCCCATAGATTTTAATATATAGAATAATGCCAGAAGAATTTGGAAAAGCTTTTCTCTTATTGAAGTGACTATTTTAAAAGCAAGCTTGCAGGAGGCACCCATGGATGAACAAGGAGCTCCTGACTTAACTCCACCATTAAAAGCACACACACAAGAGGCAGAAGCAGAATTGGGTGAGGTGGAAGGA
>JAOEHY010004911.1:28861-63594 GCA_025447955.1 Psilopsiagon aurifrons
TCTGCATTTGATGATTTAAAAACACATTACCGTGATTAGTTTGTTGTTCTTGGTAAATCTGAAGCTCTGTTTTTCAGAAGACTGTGCTGATAGCAAGACTTCACACGCGGCTGTGATTTCCCTGTGTTAGTTAATAGCTACCTAATTAGAAATGTAAAAGTAATTCTCGTTGTGTAAACAAATAAACTTCAAAACCTCTTAATGGATAATGCAATTTTACTGTTCAGTTCCTGCAGTGCTGGCAGAGAGAGGACTTTGTTGTGAGATCTCTCTGGCAGTACTGAAAAAGAAGCCTGCTTCTAACCAAACGTAGTCTTGAAAGAGCAGATAAAGTGGAGTTTTGAAAGGGTGGTGTGGGTTCCACTGTCCTGTGGGAAACAGAAGGAAAGGATTGAACATTCCAGAGAGACTGTGGGTTTTTCATGTGTTTTATACATGTTTTGGAGGCTCCCTGCACTGTTGGTGCTCCTGTCCAAGGACATGTTTTATTCTATCTTCTCTTTCTAGTTTCTGTAATGTAACAAGGGGCTCCAGTGTTCCTGACATCTTTGCTGAACCAGAAAGCAAAACAGTAGGGAGAAAAGTCACAATGACTCCTGACAAGTGCTGAAAGCCTTCATAGCCTTCAAAGAGCTCTAGCTCCCAAGTCTTGTTGACTGCAGTACATTTTAAAATACCTATATCCTTTAAAGGGAAAAAAAAGGCCTTGAGTACCTACAACTTGCACTGCAGTTGATGAGAGCTGCAGAACCGAAGCACCACTGAAAATCAGACTATCAGTCATGCTTACTGGCTCCCTTTGATGGAAGCAGCAATACGCCTTGGGGAGTTTTGGGAGCTTTGCTTAAAATTCCAGCCCCTAAATGGAGAGAAGTTTCTGTTTATCCCTTTACTTCTGGTGCTGCCACCTTCTGAGAGCAGAGCAGGATAATTCAGGGTCGCCTGGAAGCCCTTTCTTGGCTCCTGAACCCACACATGGCCCCTCTCACCCATCCTGCAATGGGATGGGCAGCCTAGGAAGTGAGCACTGTTTATAATGTGCTGGTAGAGCACTGAAAAACGGTGGATTCAGGTTGGACATTAGGAAGAAATTCTTCACCATGTGGGTGATGAGACACTGGCACGGGGTGCCCAGAGAAGCTGTGGCTGCGCCATCCCTGGCAGTGTTCAAGGTCAGGTTGGATGGGGCTTGGAGCAACCTGCTTTAATCCTGCTTTGTGGCATGGATGAGCTTTGTGGTTCCTTCCAACCTAAACCATTCTGTGATTCTGTGACAGCTGCTGCTGTGGCAGTGAGTTCAGATTTGTTACTGATTGCAGGAGCTTGTTGCTAATAAAAGAACACGAGTTCTTTTTCTAGGCAAGAAGAATTACCCAGGCTGGAAGGTCATCAAATTAGCAGGTACCTCATCTGCTAATCCATGTTCATAAGCCTTCAAACAATATAAATGCACCACAGTGTCTGGTGGTTTATTAAGACATTGTAGCTTCTCTGCGCTGGATGATGTGAAGTGTCGCATATTGGAGTAACTAAGTAGAAAAGAAAAAAATCAGTAGGATGACTTCAAAAGAGACAATGGCTTATGTGTGCTCAGAATTAGAGCTTTAAACTTGTAGTGAGGTGGGTTTCTTCTTCAATTGCAGTATTAATTGGAAATAAAGACAGTGCAGGATTACATCCTCGAACGTATGACATATACTGAAAGGCTGATGCTGTAATAAGTGGAATATCAGAGCTTTGCAGGACCTATGTGCATGCCTAGAGCTGCACCTGGCTCATTCACAGTCTATGTCTCTCTCTGCTGTAAGCTGTTCCTCAGGAAATAAAGATTCATGGGCTTCATTCGCAGAGTTTTGGGAGTGTAGATTAACTTCAGTGCAGCTATTGGAAAGATTAACCAATGCATAGCCAAAAGGAAAGGCATGCTATAACCGATAGAAAAGAGTGGAGCTGAGGCTCCTTGCAAGAGTGTTTGCCTGATGGATGAGGGGAGGAGGAAGGAGGAGAGGAAGTGAAAAGTTTTGCAAAGCCACTAGCGTTGCCAGGACTCAGGAGGTGGATGGAAGGGAGCTGCTGCATTTGCGGAGAGTGGGTTGCTCATTCAGCACGCTGTTCCTTGCAGCTGGGTTTGAATCTTGGGCTGTGTCCTCATGATGCCTTGCAAGAGGAGGGGAGCTTCCCTCTGGGAACACGGGAGTTTGGCTGAGCACAGTGCTTACCAAGGTAAACAAGCAGCTCTCAGCTAGCCTGGAGCCTGGGCTCAGTACTTTGGGTTTGGTTTTTTTTTTCCCCTTGAAAAGCCTTGTGGAGAACTGCAGACCAAGGAAAATAAGTAGAAGTTGGGAAAAAGCTGATATGGCAAAACCATCAAGTGATTACCGAATTCCTTTGAAACTTATGATCCTATGGAGGCCTCGATGCTTGCAGAGCCAGCTTCAGGCTCTCTTCCAAGCACAGCAAAGTGGGACTGCCATGGTTGTCTTCCCACTGTGTGCAGAGCTCTGGTTTTTACCGGAGGACTCTGGCAGCATTTTGGGCTACAACAGTCCATGTAACACCTGGAAACTCCTTTGAACTGGGCCCCGATGAGACTTGTAAAATACTTGCTCTTGCAAACTCTGGTAGAGGTGGAGGGAAATGTTGGGCTTGGTGAACCGAGGGGGGGACTTATGTCAGAGAAATGTGCTGCTCAGAAGAGCAAAGAGATGCTAAGGCTAGAAGTGAAAATGTCAATCAGTGGGGCAGAGGAAGCTCTTTCCTAAATACATAAAAGGAGATGGGTAATTAACCAAATTCCTCCTGTGCTTTCAGCTTCATTCAGACCCATTTTCTTTCTACTCTGCAGAAGCAGGGCCTTGGCTCAGTATGTTCAAGGGAAAACCTCAGGTCGTGCAGTGTGCATGTAGGCTGCAGGGGGCATCAGGGCAGAACTTCTCCTCATTTGAAAGACGCTGTAGTGCCCGGAGAACTTAGGATGCTCCATGATCCCCCCCCTGCCTTGGAGAGCAATGTTGTGTGCCCCCCTCGGGCTGTCAGCAAATGCAAAGAGGGGCAGATTACAATTAAAAATATACAGTGCCATTGCAATGTAGCTAAAGAGGCTCTCGGGGCTGTACTCCTGTCAGCCTAGCGCCAGTTTTGTCTCACTGAAATGTACTGAATTTGAAAAGCAAAGCCCTTTCTTGAGTGCGGCTTTGCTCTCTGTTGTCTTTGACTTGCATCAAAGCAGGGCTGAACTCCTGAAGTTTGAGTTGGCAGCTCTGTCCCAAAGCCTTCACTGGCTGCCCTTGAGAGGGGTCATTTTGCTGTGGGCCAGAGGTGGGTGTAACATCCTGCTGGGGGTGTCTGATCATCACCCAGTGACAGGTGCCAGGCAGAGCTGTGGCGGAGGTGGGTTGGCAGCACTTGAAAGCAAAGGTCTTGCCACGTCGTTCTCGTGGGCAGCACTGCCGAAGCTGAGGGACTGCTCTCAAGGTAAGGAGGATTTGCATCAGCAAAGCAAGGATGAATGCTGGTTCTTTGCCTCAAGCAAGCTTCTTGTGTTTGAAGACTCTGAGCCTGATGCTGGGATGTCATTCGACTGACTTGCACATTTCTGTAATACCTGAGATGAATGCTTGCTGAATTTCATTATATAGCTGTTATTCAGAGCAGAAACCAAAACTAGAGTATAATTAATATATAAAAGCCTCTTTTCTTTGCCTCAGGCTTGTTTCTAGTTTGTTTGTTTCAATACATCTCAATGTGTGTTTCTCTTGGTTCACTGACTCCAAACCAATGGCTGGCATCAATACGTAAAGCCTTACAATCGCTTTTGTCTCTTTCATGTGACTGCCTCAGAAATGGTGGCTTGGAGCTCTTGAAATGTCAGCTACAAGCAGCTCTGGGGCCTACAGCTCTCCTTGTTGGGGCAGAGCTGTAAAAGGGTTTTAGCAGTAGGATGAGTTTGTTCTCCTGGGCGCAGGAGGCAGTGGTGGTGGCTGCGACTAGTGAAACACTATAGTGAAATAGTTATCTCCTGGGCTTGATCCTTTTGCTGTCTGTCACTCTGGGCTCTGAAAGAGAGGCATATATCCCTTGGGTTTTCTTGGTATTTGTATGGAATAAATAGGGGGTTCTTCACACAGGTTTGATTAAAAACGAAGCTGAGGTTGGTATTGCTTTGAGAACTAAAGAGCTTGACTAAATCTGCTTAAACTGAGGGAGGCCTCAAAATGTTGAGGAGTGAGAGGGATTGCTGCTGAATGAAGAGTCTCTGGGGTTATCTCCCACAGAGTAATCTTGTTAATCCTCTTGGATCATATGGATGTTCAGGAGTGGCAGCTGCAAAACTCATTTTGGACCATGGCTTGTTTTACATGTCAGTGTATTTAAATTAGTGCTTGGTCAGAACTTCTCTGTTCCAGAATTCTGTAGCTGTTGTGATACAACTTTTTGATTCCTTTCTCCAAAGACCTGAAGTCCGGTGTGCTGAGGACTGCAGTCAGGGTGGGACCTTTCCCCACCTGGAAATGTCCTTCTTGATACAACATGTTTTCAGATGTTGTCTCTTGTCTGAAATAATGCCTTTGCTGAGTGGATACTTACTTAGGACTTGTCAAAAGCATACAATTACATTCCATTTCCTTTTTCTTTCTTGTGCTTTATATGAGTTCTCTTACCAGGTCAGCCAAGCAGCCTGTTCCCTGTCCTACACCTCTTTAAAGTCCTGAAATTGGATTTTACAGATACTGGTAGATACATCTTGTCACGTTTTAAGTGCACAGTGACACAACTGCAGTTCCCAAATTTTTCCCTTAAAAGTGGTCCTTTGTCTGCATTCCTGTAAATGTGCGGTGGCATATGAGTCTGAGTTCGTGGTTTTATTGTGAGATGTTTCACATGAGTTCGCACTTGATTGAATACATCTGCCCACTATTTTGAGATCTAGAAGGTCAGTCAGGTTCACTCTGATTTTTCTCCTTGACTTGGTTAAATGCATAACTGTGGCTTAAGGCCATCAGTCTTAAATAGGACCCTGGTGAAATGAGATGCCAACATGAGTGGATGGGGATACTGGTGGTTCTGCTTTATGGGAGCTCATAGAATCCCAACAGGGCCAGTCCATACTCAAGATTCCTGTTGAATAGGAGACTTTACACACTTTAAATTCTGTTTATGTTCCACTTCTAAACAAAGCTTTGCCTTTCCTCTACTTAGAGCAAAACAAAGCTTTCAAAGTTTTACATACAGGAAATAAGATTCTACTTTAAAAACTGAGGTGTTCCTGAAGGATTTCCAAGTGAGGGATTTCCAAGTATATATTTTTTCCTTTCTGTCTTTTCTTTTGTGTGTGTGTTGTTTTTATGTTATATTGAAAAGAGCCCCAACATGACACAAAATCATCTTTTGAATGAGAAGGAGGACCATAAACCATAAACCGAAATTCTAAATTTAATGTAGAAATGAATAATTCTTTTTGTGACCCAAAGGTTTCCATAAATAAGAATCACTTGCAAGTAGTTTTCTCGGTAGAATTAAGAACAAAACTGGGGTGTCTTGAGCTCCATCTGCAACTTCAACCAAAAACCACGTACAAAAGCCATCTGCCCTTGAATCTCAGCCTCTTTGATGCTCTGTGTTCCAGTGGGGATCAGTGTCAGTGTGAGGAAGGGCTCCTGAGTGAAAGAGGAATGTGATATTAAGAATGTCAATATTTCACTTTCTAAATTGAAAATCTTGGTAGTGTTGAGATAATCCGTATGTCTTAATCAACTCCTGGTGTTTGAGTGGGAGGAAGCTAACACAGTAACTAGTTGAGGAGGAGGAGCAGTTAGTCAAAATAACTGCTTTTCTCCCTGAGGACTTTTGGGTTCTGGAAATATTTAACAGATGAAATAGCAAGAGCAGCTGTCCTAAGGGAACTATGGGAGGCATTTGACATTGTGAATCCTATAACTTGCTAAATGAATGTTTTGTCTGCAGAGGGCCTGAGGTGTGATAGCGCAGGAGTGTTGTTGGGAGATTTATCTGTCTGCTGCGATTGCAAGCAGCAGTGTGGCAATGGCAGCTCTGAAGTTGCTGGCTGCGCCTGCCTGCCCTGCACTTGGAGAAGGTTTTGAGTACAGGTATCTGGTGGGGAGCCTGCTGCTTGCCTTGCCTTTGGAGTTATCCTGAGGTACAGTTCTCCAGAGTCAGGGGAGAGGGATGCTGCCTGCGGTCCAAGGCAGTTGTGTTTCTGGGGGATTTTACTGCCTAATTGGTGGGGTAGCAGGAGGGAGAAGTGAGGCGCCCTGTGCCTGTTTGCTGCCCAGCCTCTGCCATCCTCTAAGGACTGGATCTGAGTTGAAATTCAGATGTCTCCCCAGCAGATACAGGGGGCAGGAGGTGCCCCCTACTGCAGCCCATTGCTTTTGCCCAGGGAGAGCACCCACGTGTCCCCAGCTCCCTGTGGCACAGGGCTGCTAGATGCTGCTCTGCTGGGGTACCTTTGCTGCTGGAGCTTTTCCCTGCCCTCATGGGCATGGCCTGCTGCCTCAGAGTTAGTAATTTATCGGATTGTGAAGGTGTGTTGGCAGATACCATAGTACCTGTCAAATCTAACAGCCTGTAAATTTAATTAGTGTGCAAAAACCGGCTTTTGAGTATACCAAACCTTAATTAGTCAGCAACTTAAGGTTGTTAACGTACTCTCCAGGGTAATAACATCCAAAAAGGGTACGTGAAGGCTGTGATAAAATAATTAAAAGCGTAAGATCCTCGTGGCATGTTTTCTTTAGTACTCGTCTTTACTATATGTAAATCAGGATGGAGGAGTAAGAACAACAGCATCTTGGAGCTGGGCTCTGATAGTGGGTGGGGAATAATTAATGAGCAAGTGCAGAGGCTCAGGTCTGCGCAGTCCTGTGCACAGGATCGAGTTCATCTTTGGGGGCATCCTGTGCATTTGACCATGATGTGTCTACCTGCTGCTGGGGAAAAGCACAGTCTTTACAGCAGTATAGAATAGTAATTAACAATGTGGGGACCACAAAGTGGCTGGGGGGTTGCATTGAGGCTAATGGGGAAGTCTGTAATGAATGTATTAAATCCTTCAAATGAGCCAATTGGGAGGAGAAATTAGAAATCCTTCAGGAGTGTTACAGGAATTGTGCGTGGTGCTGACCTGTCCTGGGCTTGTCCCATCAGAATGAAGCACTTGAGGTGTCGGAATTGCTTCTGGGTTACCGCAGTGCTTTGCAGCAAGGGATGGTGGCTTCCCAGCTGGAAATGAAAGCTGGTTTAATGTTTGTCTTCATACTCCTGGCACAGTACTTACATGGAGGAATGGATATGTGACTTGTATCCAGTGTTACTACAGAGAGGTTTTCTACACGGTGATGGGATGGCATAGTGTTACAGTGACTCACTGCAGTGTGCCCCATCTGTGACACCCCAGGGATGTACACACTTGTCTTCCTAATGTTCTGCTTCAGCCCTAAGCTGCTGTTAAATGACCTGAATTTTTGTGGGAAGCCTCTCCTTTGAATGGAGTGTGGTCTAAAAGGAAAGCCAACAAAAATTTCTTAGAGCAGCTCTGGGCCTGACTGATTTGTTGCTAGATGCTTGCCCTCCGAGTGCTCCTTGTCTCTCATTATCCCCCTGCATCAATGGGGAAGAAGGAAACAATGAACTTTCTGATCCCTGAAAGAATATGTAAAAGTCAAGAGAGAAATGTCTGGAGGCTGAAATCACTTACCCACTTACATTCATAAATGAAAGAATCAATAAAACATACATCTCCCTCTCTTCCCCAGAGGATGGTTTATAATCCCATTCCCTCTCTCATCTACAGCAAGATGGCCAGTTCAGTTTCTGTGCCCTGCAAACTGATGGAGGAGGGGGTTTTCTCAGGTATCCAAAACTCCTCTATCAGACTGTTCCTAATGGAGGTGCTGGCAGTGCCTCCCTAAGTACTTGTTGCAGGTCTTGCCTGGCCAGCGGACTAGTCCTGTCTCCTTCCCGGACAGTGCAAAACGGGGTTGTGGTGAATGTTTGTCTGCTTTGGTACTGGGAGACGGAGAACATGTTGCTTGTCAGAACTGGACTGTCTACTTGGATTCCAGCATTGCTTGGAGTCCCTGTTTCAGAGCATGGGACTAGTGGAGTTATGGCCTGTGCAGGGACCTGAGTCCCTAACAAAAAGCCTCTCCAGGGCTGATGTTTGGAGTGGGTCAGCATTTCACAGTATAAAGAACAGCCTGGTGGAACCTTGTGGAGTTTTCTTCTAAATCCTGTATTATCACTGGTCAGTGCACCCATGTGAGCTGGGGTTTGGCATCTGAGGAGTTGGCACAGGGACAAAATGAAGAAGAGAAGAAGGGCTGGGTGCTCTGTGTGTGCGTGCATGCATGCAGGCGTCTTTCCCCTTGGATTTAATATGCAGCTCTTGAGTTTCATTTTGGTTTCCAGTGAACCTGAACAATCAAAGCAGAATTTATCTGCCAAAACTCCATATTACATGCCCAAGGTTCACTCACAAGTCACACTGGACCTGCTGAAGATAGGAAGATTTGTTGACAAGCCTCTGCAGAACTGGGAGCTCATAATGGTACTGGACCAGAATTGTGCTTAGGTCTGGGTTTTTGCTGTGACTGTCTCATATAACATCTAGCAAAAGTCCAGCTACCTTAAAGTCTAAAAATTTGGGACTGGCTTTGATAAAACTGATATTTTACATAGGTTTTTATCACAGATCTGTGATAAAGAATGACTGACAGGATTCAGTAAACTGCCAGATTTCTGAGAGACAGACTGCATACCACTGAGTGGGCTTAGTTTAATGAACTGAGGGATGCTATGTAATTAACTGCTTAGTATATTGAGAGGCGGCAGATAATCTAATGATTCACAGGTGGTTATCTTGGTTTTACTGCATGAAGTTAAGCGCTATCAAACTGAGTGGGGCTTCTTTCAGTGCTAGGAGCTGGGCAGAGCAGTAGATGTCACCTCACCGGTCAATGAAACCATGTCACTGAAATAGGATTTTTCTATTGATTGTATGTGTATCTGTTTTGGCACCTGGAACGCAGCCTCATCTTTGGGTGTATCTTCAGTGGAGCAAGCTGAACTTCAACAGGATTTGTGTCTAGCACTTTAAAACACTGCTCTTCTGGTGTGTGCCCTTCTCCCTTTTCTGGCAGCATTAATGTTATTGATATAACTGTTTCCAGTCTTTAGCATAAAGCTTTAATTGGTTTTTGTTCTATTCAATATAACTGTAATAATGAAATCTTTTTTTGTTTAAAATTTCAGTCATGCTCACCATATGGTTCGTATCGTTTATGCATAACAGCTACTTGCTGGTTTACCTTTGGAAATCATTAGGGCCTTCACAGTAAGAGCTTCCTAACCATCTGCTACCCTCTCAAACCCTGTGTTAATGTAGACATCTGCAGTTGTGACTCCTGGGTTATTAACCAGTGATGTCCAGTGGAATGCCCTTGTGCCTGGCTTTCTGAAAATGAGCACTGCACACAGCGGTGGCTCTCGCCACACCAGATGCTGTTCACTTGGCACACACAGTGGGCAGGCATTGCCCATCCGTGCACGGGCACAACAAGTGGATTTGGCTGAGGGGGCGCGGCCATCCCAATGAGCTGTGAGTTCAGATGGACAGCCTTTAATCCTTTAAATGCCAGAGAGGCTCCGGCATCAGACCCCGCGCTAATCCATTTTTAGGATGTGCATCGTGGCACGAAGAAGATTAGGCCATTTACAATGAGCTAATTATTTGTTGTTAATCAGAGTATCCCTCGATTACAGAAGCAAATGCTGTAGGTTTAAATTCTGGTGTCAATTAAATCAGCAGCAGAACTCTCCCTGGCCTCAGTAGTGCAAGCCTGGAGTGCTGGAGCATGCTTTCCCTGCCCCTCCGCTGACTCTGCTGCCTCACTGCGTACTTTGTATTCTGGGGGTCGGGGTGGGTTTGTTTCATTTTGCTTTTTTTCTGTCACATTTTTATATGCAAATGTTTGTCAGCAAGAAGGAAGAGGTGGCTCTTGGTGACCTCTGATCTTGCAGGAGCTGAGAACAGAGGAGCTAATTACAAAATTTGAATGTCTAATGTTTCTAGTGTTCAGAGACTTGACACTCTTCATCTGGGTACTGTGGAAATTGCAGCAGAAGACAAACTGGTAGTTTGAAAGCTGTACCTTATTAAAATAAAGAAAAAAGCAAAGGGAAAGCTAATTTCCTTGTGTGGTTAATAAGTGTCCTTTTATTCCTTTTTTTTAAAACAAAAATAGCTTACTAGAGCTGTTAAAGTGTTTTTCTTTATATGCACTTTTGGCATTGTTCAACCACAATAATGAAAATTAGACTTAATGCATTCATGTTGATACTGGCCCGTTTTCCCTCGAGCAGAATGCTTTTAAACACGTGCAGTAATTTTGCTATTGAATCGCAGTGCGATGATCGGTAAAAACGTTTTTGTCTTGGTAAATGATTCAGGTAGTGTGTTAGTTTAAAGCTGATTCTTATCCACAGGAGTCCTTTCAAATAACACAGCAAGAAAACTTTTCTAAAATATATTGGAGATTAATGGATTAAGTATAGCAGTTAAATGCTGAGAATCCTGCCAAAAGTTATCTGGTTTTAATGGCCCAGCAGCATCCACTGAATCTTAGTGAGATGTAAGAGTTTAGGGGAAGAAACTCTATTCTGGGGTAACAGGTACAGCTGCTGCAGTGGGGCATTTCCTGCTTTGTCCACAGCCCATGGGCGGGGGGTGGTGTCTGGCTCACAGGAAAGCCAGCGATGTTTGTAGTATTGGGGGGTGGTGATGTAGAGCTGCTTCTTATTTTTGGTTTTTAAATTAAATACCCAGTCACGTGCATCTGATTTCTGAAATAGATTCTGTTCCGTGCTGAAAGTGAACAAAGTTGTGCTCTCTGTGGCAGGGAGGTAAGCCAGTCACTGTGTGCAGGTGGACAGATGCCCAGTCAGCTTACCGATGTCCCTGTGGGCTCTCTGAAAAGAGTGGTGAAGAGAAGTATTGAAAATGCTTTTTATTTTTTTTTATTCTTGAGACCAGATTCCATAAATATTTTAATGCGAAGTATTTGGGTTTTAGTTACCTCAATGTATGGATTTTTTAGGAAAGCTGGTGGTGTTTGTGTTTCTTGGGAGGATGTGGGTAGGAGGGGGGTGGCAGATGGGAGAGTCACAAGAAGGTTATGATATGCTTTTTAAAGGAAATGCAAATAGAAACGTACTTACAAAAGTGAAAGGGAAAAAAAGTGTTTCTGGAAGGATCTGTTGAGTGATGCAGGATGGCTCAATGCTGTCAGGAGCAAGGGTGGAGGTGCAGTTGTAGCTTCCATTGCAGGTCCAGAGCCATCCTTGCAGGAGAGGGATGAGTTTTGAGTTCAGGCTGGCAAAAGCAGGGGTGTGTGAGCTTTTTGTGCTGCTCTTCAGCCTGGTGTAGCTCCTGCAGCCTGGCTGTGGCGAAGCACTTCGTTAGGGAGTGTAATTGACCTTGAAATGTGCTGGGAGTGCAGAGGACGAACTCTCACACTTTGGGGAACTTGTTTATTGCCAGTTGCTGCTTGTTCCTAAGGCTTAATTTAATTCCTTTCAAATTCCTCTTTTCAAAACCCCTTAAATTTGTGTGGATCAAGGGAAAATGGAGATTAAGGAGTTACAGTGGTGGGTTCTTGCCTGTGGGCAGGGGTGTAGAGGAGAAGGGAGCCATGTGAGCCGGGATGCCTGCAAGCCTTTGCTTCTGTAGTAGGCCCCGTGGACCCTATGCCGCTGATGATGTGGGGGACTGGTTTTGTGAGACCTCCTTTCCTTTCGTTCCAAGGAAAGGAGATACCAGTAGTGGAGCTGAACGGGAAGTGTAGCTGCATGTTAATTTGCTGTAGTTATTTTACTTAAGCATCTCTCTCTCTCTGATTTGAACTTGAAATATGGTGCAGCCGCTCTGCCTCACTGTGCTGCATAATAGGAAATGAGCCGAGCCTGCTCCTGAGATGGCAGCACGCTTGTAGGATTTCTATGAGTTCTAAGATGAGATCAGTGCACAATGTACTTACGTGGTGTGGCAGATGTTAAAATGATCTCCATGTGATATAGTATCCATATCCATTCAAGCCTTTGTGGCTTCTGCTGCAGCTGTTCAGGTGAATGCTCTACATTTCCTTTACTGCAGCCCCATGGTAATTTACATAGACTTTGCAGATCTCAATGCACTTATTTCTTTAGCTCCTGGGATGAGGAAAGAGAGATCTGCCTAAAGCTGCTAGGTAGGTGTCTGGGTGCAGCATTGTATCTGGGAGTGGGATGGGTGAATGTAGAGTGCCTTGTCCCCTTTGGGGACTCCTCAAGTGCTCCGTACCCATCTCCTTCCTCAGCCACTGGCCTTTGCTGTGTGGAGGGGTGAGCTCTGGAGGTGATCAAGCTTTCTGTTCAAGTTTAGGTCTGAAATCACTTCGCGCAATTTTTTAACCACTTGTCCCCATTATTACTCTCTCACTGTTGGCCATGGTGCTTTTTGAGCTGGGGCTGTACCTGTCAGCTGCTCTGAAGCCTGTGCTGACTGGAGGGTGGGGGCATGGAAAGGAGCATGCATGGGGGAATGGATGGATTTGGAAGTCTTCCAGACACTGTGGCCTACTTCAGTGTGATCTTTTCAAGTAGTTGTGTCTTTTGCGTTTTGCTTTTAAACCCCCTTTTGTCTCCAACAGCAGACTTGTTTCTGGACAAGATCCTGCCAATTGTATTAAGAAGCCAGGCCAGTTTGTGCATATTTATTTCATTGCCATCTCTTTTAAAGTGGTTTAATACAATTTCAGCAGTGGAAGCTGTGTGCTTTGTCTTGATACTTCCAGAGTAAACTGCTTAATATTACCTACCATTGCAAAATGGGACTGCTACTGCAGTTTAATTAAATGAACTCTTTTTCTGCCTGAGGTTTGGCTCCTCTTGTTGCAGCCACTTACCTCAGAAGAAAAGATGTGCTTGTTGCACAGCCAGAAAATTCAGGTATAGGGGAGCAAATAGATTTGTCCATTTACGTACTAGAGGAGGGATTTTGATTGTAATCTACCAAGTCTCGGCTGACTATGAGAAGGTTTGGGTGAGGAGTTCTGGGTTCATCTGGTGGTGGCAACCTTGATTTAATCTTCCTGCAGACGGTAATGCTGGCATTTTGGATGTGACTGATCCTGGTCATACTTTGACCATGAGAACAGAGAGATCTGCACCTCGTAGTCCTACCGAGTGTTAAATGTTCCTGTTCCCAGGATCCCTGGAGCCTGCCCGAGTGCACCTTTGTGCACAGTTACTCATTTTTCATTAGGCAGTGATTTGATTAGATAAAAATAAAAGTTGCTTGAGCTTTCACTTTTTCGGTGATGCATATCAAATTTATGCAGATTCAAATAGGACTAATCTGCATGCAAAATATCAGAATGTGATTACTAACCCGTATGCACCTGTACTGAAGTTTAATCGGGTACAAATATGAACAGGAAGAAAGAAGCTGAACAAAATGCACAGCCTTGGATTTGGGTATGAATTAATGCAAAGAGATCTTTACAGTGTTAATGATGATTCAGGTGTTTCCGGAGTAAATTAAATCTTTCAGTAATTTAAGAACACTCATTCTTTAATTAACTTTGACTTTATTAAAAAAAAGTATAATCCTACTTTCTACAGGCTTTTCACTGTTGACTCCTTTTGCCATCCTATTCTAATGGCATTCAGTTCATGTCCAGAATCACACTGAAAACACAGATGATTGATTCTGATCATGTGTGAATCAGTTCACAATTAATGTAGTTGCCTTGACATAAAGGAAACATTTTCAATGCTAACAGTGCACTGGGAGATCAGGACTTAAGTCAGGAGAGTTTTAAAGAGCATGCTGTTGCTCATTTTCATACTAGTTCTGGTGGTGTTCAGTGACTAACCCTATAGCATGTGTTCAAGCTCAGTACTAGAGTGTATCACTTGGCTGTGAAGGTTTTCATGGTCCAGGAAAACTGGATGTCAGTGGGAGTGCATTTTACCTGATATTTCTTGGTTCCAGGATGCTCTGAGAAGATTTTTAATGTTCTATGGTGGAGAAGAGGAGAGTGAGTTCAGGCTGTAGAAATGAATGAGGAATGAGAAGAAAAGCTGAAAGTCAGTTACCATCGCTTGCTTCTGGTCCTTAGGGTGTGATCTGAGTGGAGACTCCAGCCCCTGTAGTACCCATCTTCACAAAACCCCATGTATGTCATTTGTGTAATAAAGCAAGTGAATGGAAAGCATTGCTGCCCGGTACCATTACTGTACTGAAAAGCTGGCAATGCTTGAGTGAAGTTTTGTCGCACACTGAAGCAAAGTATTTCCCTTGTACAGGGTGTAGAGCTGGGACAGTAACCATGGAGACCTGGGCACCCAGCAGCGTGGCCGGTTGCTTGCCTCATGCGCAGTGCGGGCAGCCCTGGTCACTGGAAACACTTCTTTCCAGAATGGGTTTCTTTAGGACCAGGCTTGTTCCAGCGGGAATGATGCTGTGATGAGGACAGCCATTCTCTGAGAACCAAGTAAACATTGCATGTTGTGACCACCAGCAGTTGCAGCTGTGTCCTGCGTTAGCCCAGTGTTAAGAACGGCTTTTACTAAGAGGTTTCTAACACGTTTTGATGGAAAGCAAATGCAAGCAGTGGGAATGCTTTAAGCAAACTGAGCTGGCATCAAATAATCAAAACCACTTAACTCTGGCACAAAGTGACAGCATCAGAGAATTTCAGAATTGAAGCTGGCACTCTGTCCTGTGCATTAGGAGGTACAGGAATGACCAGCACTGTGGCATGGGTTATCCACAGAGTGACATGGTTTCCTCTGAGTGGCTGTGACACTGTGAGGCTGGCCCATAACCCTAGTGTTGTTTTAAAGAGAAGAGTGGGTTTGTGTGCAAATGAACAAGCCCTTGAGAAGGTAAACTGCTTAAAAAGTGTCCTGTACTGAAGGCTCAAAGTGGAGCACTGTGTGGGAGAGGCGGTGAGGGCTATTTGCTGTTGGAAGCTGTGTGCACCGAGTGAGGGTTTGTGGTTGGAACTTTGCTGGGCAGAACCTAGCCTTGTTTAATGTGAGAATCCCCAAATGACTGTAAGGGGACCCTTAGGTTCAGATTCCTGTTGAAGTTATACATCTGAGAGCTCTCTATTTTTATGTATTTCCCAGAAGAAATAGTCCATATTATTCAAGGAGTTACCCAGGAAGTATGCACCTCACAACAGTTGCTGCTTTCAAGAGCCTTCTTTTTGTTAACATCACCTTTGCTAGAAAATACTCAAAACTGAAAATAAAGCATCTGTAGTGGTGTGTTCAGCTCAGCAGGAGGCTGAGTTGGTGCCAGGGTGGAAGGAGACAGAGTAACAGAATTCTGTAGCAAATAAGGTATTAATCTTTAATGTGCAAAAAGAGGGGCTCTAGGAAGAAAGGATTGGCAGTGTTCACGAGCACCCGTGGAGGCTTTGTAAATCTTGGGGCTGTAATAAGTTTCCAGTAAATATCTTCATGTTCTAGGCTGTGATGAAAATCGCAGACACTGAGAGAACCGCCTAAGCTGTTTAATACACTAACATGCACAGTGCTGGCTCTACCAATGCCATGGGAAATCTTGGTTATCACCTGTCTGATCAGGCAGCTGGGAAAGGGTTTTATCCTGGACTACCATCCACAAAGTCTCAGTGCTACCAGGGAGCCAAAGACAAGGATAAATTGTTCCACAGGCCCTGGGAGCTCTGATATTTGCTTATCAACAAATGACTAAATGACTCGAAAGCAGATAAATGAGGATGTGCAGGTGCTGTAAGTGAATAGGCTTCTTGAGAGGTCAGTGTTGGGGAAGTGTTTGTGGGCTCTTAGGTTGCTCTGACAGCACTGGTCCTTTCAGAAGGCATTTAGTAGTGTCAGAATGATATTTTAGAGGGGTTAATGAGCCTTTCAGGAAAATGGAGGGGTTTCTGAATAGAAAAGGGGGAAAAAAGTATATTAGCCAGAAAAAAGGGAGAAGGCATTGAGGATAGCTTGTCTTCTTTGCAGTTACTCTGTATTTAGGTGGACTCTGTGCTCTAGTATCTGCAAACAACCTGTGAGTGTAAATGCTCCAGGAGAAAGTAGTGTTTGAAGACAAAATACTCTGATATTCCAGGCTCAAGTGAACTCATGGTGTATATACAGCAAAAGACACCTTGATTGTGTCAGCGCCACTGGCTGGATGATGTAGCATCATCTGGCATTGCTCTAGGACGTGTTCAGGCCATACAGTGTGATGCGTGGGTATAGAGTGAATGCTTATTTAGAGCTTGACTTTACATTTGGGTATAGAAAACCTGAGTTTTTCGTTTTTGGTTTACCTAGGGTTTGGGTTGCAGGGTGGTGTGGGTGTACCCTGAGTATTGAGGAGAGCGAATCCAATGGAGTGCTAAAAAGTCGCCATAGAAACATTCATGTGTTAAGAGTATGACAGAATTGTTTCTGTAGATAATTCCTGAGGCTTTAAAGACTGATACTTTTCAGAAATAGTGGAGTGCAACCAATTAATTGGAATGGGGAGATTCAGAACATTAGATGCTCAGATGCCTGGGTGCATGGAAGGATGGGGATGCTTTTGGATCAAGTCACTCTGCCGTAGTGGGCAAACAAGTCACACCCTCCCCTTAATTTTATCAAGATGTATTGTGAAAGCAGTTGGATCTACGCTCCCAGTACTGCTTCTCACTTAGAACCATGGGCCCCTGGTGACTGGAGACCTTCTCATTCACACCCCAAAGGTATCAGTGGTTATTTGGGCTGTGTAAATAGATTTTCTGCCTCCCTGGTGCTTTCCCCTGATGTGTTCAGGAGTATACTTTCATCTTGTAAAATTGAATCTCAGTTTGGCTGCTCCTACCTTATTCTCCTTGGCACAGTTTCCAATGTGAATTTCTCAGTCATGGATGACTGGAACTGGGCAGTTCTGTGGGGCCTTTCTCCCATCAGCTTGGCATGTCCTCTGGATGCATGAATTCTTGCAGTATACATGTCCAGGGGCCAAAGATGCGTTTTCCTTTAGCAAAAGCTTCAAGGTGATTTGTATTTGAATTTCTTGTAAAATGGTCATGGTGTCAGACCCTGAATTGTCCTCTACAAGAGGTCAGAATTGTTATTAGTTCACATCTCCAATGATGCAAGGGAATATTAAGCATTAATTAACCATTACATCTGTTTAAAATTCACATGGCAGTTCTTGCTTGCACAACAAATAACCTCTTGCTTGCTGGCAGTTTCACTTGTTAAATTATAGCTTGCTTCTGTCTGTCTTCACCTTGTTTCAGGAGAGTAGGGAACTAAAAGAAAGAGCCTTTGGATGTTATTTGCACATTGCAACTCTGTGTGCTGTTGGCGCTGCTGTGTGTGGCTGCCTCACCAGGACATCTGGAAGCTCTGGTGGGTGCTTGGAGCATAGATGGGGGGCTGAAAGCTTCCAGAAGTTCTTTGGTGCACTGTAGTCTGATGGAGCAGCCAGCCTTCCTGAGGCTTCTGCATTTGCCTGTAGTAATGTTGCAGATAGAAATGAAATGAGGCAGTACAGCAGTAACCATGATTGGCCTTTCTGTTAGATAATCTGTGGAGACAAGGAGGGTATGTTCCTGATGCAGGAGCTGCATTTGGTCAGTATTGCTTCTTTAATCTCTGCCTATATGTATTTGTAACTGCACACTTCTGAAGTTCTGTTGATGGTAATGAGTCATTGAGTAGAGTCATGAGTAATTGAGGTTCCTGCTTTTTGTCCAGAATTCTGAAGCATTCAGAAAAACCCTTATAGAAACCATAGGGTAGAAAGAATGGTCCTCAGGTGAGCTGATGAACAAATATTACTTGGACCAGTTGTAACAGAAGGTAATCAACTTGTTCTTAAGAAAATTATGAACAAATTCTTTAGAGAACCTGTACTGCTCTGATGTTTCAGTGTCCATGCAGAGGGATTTCTAATGTTGAATGTCAGCCATGTGCTGCAGAATTGTGAAGATGAGGATGGCTGCTTGGTTTTAGGTCTGCTTGCTTGTACTACAGCATTCCGTGTTCTAGAATTGTTCTGTATTCCTTTTTAAAATGAAACTAAAGTAAAGTCGTGTATAAGAAATGTGCACATGTGTTATCCTAAGAAATGGATGACCCAAACTAGACTGAAGGTTCATGATGTTTGGTTTTTGGCATGTCTGCTGTCTCCCATTTCAAGGAGCAATTACAGAAAAATTAAGAAAGACTAAGAGCTGATAGGAGAAAAGGTATGTTATTTTCTTAACTCCTGCAGTGATTAGAGGGGTGACCACACGGAAATGGTGGCCAGTGTCAAATTAAGAAACTGAATCAATTTGTCATTAATTTCTATCCGACTCTCACAGAGGATGTTCTTAATGATGCTATGACCCAGAACAGGTCCTCAGCAGGGCTGAGGCAATTGGAAACATCTGGCTGGACAGTTGGTGGGAACTGGGCTAAGGTGAAGCCAGTTGGGATATTTGCCTTTGACTTCAGAGGTATTGGGATTTTACCTTTTTGTTCATGGTGGTGGTTGTTTGCTTCACGTGGTTGGAGTCAGATCCCAGCTGAGGTTAATTGCTCATCTTAGTGGGCCTATCTTAGGTGGAGCTGACCATCCTCCAGGAATTCTTTTCATTATTTCATAATAAAATATTTAGGACTTGTTCATTTTATAAAACCTTTCTCGAACAAGCTGCTTCTTCTCTTAGACAATCACTGACAATCATTCCAAATCGTCCACCAGGCTCCCAGTTCTTTTTTGCTTGACCCACTTACACAATTCATTCCTCATTCATTTTTCTTAGTATCCTGGCTAGTCATATTTCTTTCCTATCTCATAGTATCTCAAAATGACCTGTCCTATATTTTTCTAGTTATTTAGCTCCTGTTGGGTAATGGGAGCTTGTAGAGGTTTGACTTTCAGTGTCAAACAGGCATGTTCTACTCTTTTTGTAAGTTCTCCCAGCGCTGTCTGGTAATGCTTTTGTATTATGCAGGGACTGGCACTACATGGTGCTGCACAGTTAAAATGAGAAGCTGTCTTCAGCAAATGCCTTGGCTTTGAGCATCTCTGAACCACGTTCTGAAATTTGCTTACACTGTTTCCCTGCCCTTTCCCCTCCCCAGGTATTACTAAACTAATGAGGTTAAAACTAAAGCAGTACATGTGTAAAGCAGTAAATGTGTCTTAAAGAAAGACACATGGGGAATCTGCAGCTCTAATGCCATGTTCTCATATTGCTAATACTCACTGTAGATTGTTTTTCCTCACCAGACCTTTTTGCAAACTGGAGGTAGGTGGGTTTCTTTGTGTACTGGTTAATTGAATCAGTTGAAGTGAATGGCAGCGGGCCCCCACTCTGCATGCCATCCTTGTTGTGAATTTTGAAACAGCATGCATGGTTCTAATACAAATTTTGTCTATGCTGTTATTTTAGAGCTATTTTTTAATATAACATTTACAAAAACATTGGCAATCAAAGAACTTGTTACCATTTGTGCTAATTTCAGGAGATGATCACAGGACTGGGTAATTAGCATTGATTAAACAAGTAGCTGAATGAAGAGAGGCTACTTATGAGATAGGAGAGCAGGACATTTTTGCTGCTAGACAAGGAACACTTAACAGTATGTTAATGAATCAAGACAGCTGGAGAATTCGTAAAGGGCAAATCAGATATGACTGCTTCTGTTACAAAGCAATAGGTAGGTCACTGGGCATTGTAGGATACTTAGGAAGGTATCCTGTACTGTGGAGAAAGTAAGAGATTTATGTAATGGAAATCCTGTTTCACAGCTCTAATAAACTTGTTAATAACAATTCAGTGTGTCATGGCATTTAGCAAGGATTTCAGATTTTGTCATGTAGAATGAGGAGAAAGATTCAAGTGGAAAAGGAAGAAAGACTTTGCAATGAGCTGTGTTTTATACAGCAGTGTAGGCTAGCATCCCTTTTGGAGAGGTTTGCAGGGACCACAATTTACCTTTCAGTTGTGAAGAGAGGGTTGTTCCACTTGTGTTGCCTCTCTGCCACCTGCCTGCCTATCTGTAAAATGGGGCTACACTAGTAGATAATTTGGTGGAGGGAATTACTTAGGGCCTTTGCTTTTGTCAGTACAACAGGCCATTGCTGCATGCAGTGGCACCTGCTGAAGGTTTGCTGAGCTCTAGTGTGAAACCCCTCCTGCAAACAACTAGCTTAAAGCTTGTGTTCTTCCTTCCCTGTTTTGCAAACAGGGCACGGTGGGTGAGAATTGATAGGTGCAGGCTGTGTTTCCAACCTTGGTGTTCACCCACCTGCATGAGCTAAACAGATTGAATCAGCCACCTGGAAAAGGGGCAGAAATTTAGGGTGCTGAAATCTAGGAACCAGTTTAGGGAGTTCCGTCTCCCCCTGCAGTGGAACTCAGGCTCTATGCAGTGGTGAACCAAACTCATATACGCAGTAGGTTTGGGTGCCTGGGTGGATTACCATTTGGGTGAATCTACCCTGAATGTAGTGGTCTGGAACTCTTTGAAGAACTCTAACCCAAATGAGCAGGGTGCTCAGATCATGCCATTTCCCATGTAGTTCTCTTCAGCCCTGACTGCCCCTGTAATTCATGTGGAAGGATCATTCAACTTCTGTACTCTGCCTTTCTCCTCAGATCCAAAATCCCAATACAGGGCAACTCCCAAAGTCTGTTTTCTCTTCTGTGATTGCCATCAGAAGTACTTGTCCATGGGGATCATTTTTTTTTAATGGATGTTGCTTATGGAACTAATCATTTATATATTCTATACCAATGTGCAAGTCTGTCATTACTGTTTGGCATCCTCACAACTCGCAGAAGCATATGTATGAATCTGCGCAAAATCTGAGAGCAGGAGTAGCTTCTTCACTCAAAAAAGCCCATTTTGATTCCTGTGCATAACCACACTTCTGTCCATTTAAATGCTGGTTCAACAGTTCAGTGGTGGTTACAGTTTTTTACTTGTTGGTCTGTCTGCGATATGGTGTCTGTGAAACAAGCATCATCTAACAACTGGAGAGCAGCCTGCAGCAAAATCCTCAGTGTCTGAACAGCTTCACAGCTAGAGAAGAGGGGAGGGAATGCAAGTGGGTTTTGATCCAGACTTTCTGTGGCTGATTTTTTTTTTCATGATTAGCCCAGCTGTTTCAGTCTCAGCACCAATTTTGTGTGTCTGAAGCCCCTTTCCAGACTCGCCTACCGAGGGCAAGGGCTGGGTTTTTTGTTGGAACGTGACTTCTGTGGTACAATGCAGAGTACCTCTGCTCTTGCTTCCAGATCATCTACTCATCTGTAGACCGTACAATGTAATGATTCTGGTGAGCACATACAAATTTACTCCAGATTGCTTGTGCATAGCTGTGCTGTGTTTTCTGCCTTGAATCTGGTTAAAGGAGGAAGGCTCAGAACTGTGGAGGTAGTGCAGTTTTTGGTCCATTGTCAATTCCAAAAGAGGTGTTTTCACTAGGAAAAGTCATGCTGGTGATACATATTGACTGTCAGCTTCACTTCTTTATTTCTCCTTCCTTTATTTTTATATCCTTGAAGGAGGCTGGTCGGCCTAGTTCAGGCTGTTCTCTAATTGCAGCAGAAGCTTGAGTGGAGGTATCCATTTAAGCATGAATAAACAGGAATCTGCTAGATAAACATTTAATTTCTGCCTACTTGCTTCAATTTTAACTCCCAGAGGACCAACTTCCTATTATCACTGAACCTCATTATAGTTTTATCTCTTGTCTGATAATAATATCAAAAGCATTAAGTAACTTGAGCTGTCCTAGTCTATTTATGATCGATTCAGGTGACCACTAATTGCAATATGCCTCCCAAATGCTGTGGAAGTTGAAGGTCTTTTGCTATATGTGGTGGTCAGGTATTTTCTGAGATTCTATTGCATGAAGAATAGTTAATAGCGACCTAGGTTATTTAATACACTAAATAAGGATACAGAGGAGGAAGTGAAAAGCAATCTGGCAATGTCTGCTGTAGCTGCTGGCATGGTTTTGTTACAAATTAACTGTATCAGAGTTAATTAGAAAGGGGGAAAAGATGTTGCAAATGTTCATATGTTTGGGAAAGTGAATTTAGGTTTGCTTGTATATGTGACTACCTTGATGTTTTCTGTGGAACTAGTTTGTGTGATTCCAATTATACACTTAAGTCCCATATTATTTTCAGTTTCCTGAGCGCGTGATTTATGTAACTAAGACTATTAAAGCCAAATGCACAAATTGCAGTTCACTGCACATTGATTAAATTGGCTGTATGCATTACTTAGTTAAATAAATTGCATATGTTAAAAAATAAATGGCAAACTATAATAGTCACAATTTGCAATTCGAATGACCTATAAACCAAGAGTTATTTGCTGACAAAATGTTTGAATAATATTGAATAACGAGTACATTAGAGGATTTCATGATGTGTTCATCACGATTAATGAATAAGGCAAAAATCCTCATCAAATATTATGTAAGTACTTTTTCAGTGGATAATCAAATTCACAACAGGTTATTTGGAAAGTCCAGCTGAATGCAGGGGTTGCAGGAAAGGGCAAGGTGTGATGGAAGTGGTGTGGGGCAGTTTCAGAATCAGGCTCCTTGTCCCGTGTACCTCAGTGGCTGTTGGAGAATCTTGGGAAAGGCACATATGGGGAACTTGTGGTCACCTTTGCAGTAGTCCACCAGTGGTGGTGCACATAATGCCATTTAAAGCTGCATGTATGCAGCTGGTTTCTCTGAAGAAAGATAATAATGTAAGACTGGTGATACTGCATTCATGGAAGGTCATAATGGTGTGGCTGAAGTGCTCATTCCTCTTTTTGCTCCAGAGTTTGAATATAGTCCAGACTGAATTTTGACTTTATGGTGCTCCCCTCTTCTCTACAAACATGTTCTTCACGTGGTTGTATGTCCAAGTGCTGCTGGGGCCTGGGACTGCTTTGCTCACCAGTGAGTTTAAGGCCCTTCTAGGAGAGGAAACTTCTGAGTTGAAGGCTTTAAAAAGTAGGTGGTAGCTAAAGGTCTTGGGCTCATTTTTGCTGAAGGCTGGTCTCTGCTGATATGTTTCAAATTCAGGATCTATAGTCAAAGTGAAGTATTTGTGTGCCTGGGCAAATGGATAGGTCTAGCTTCAAAAAGCTGCTCTTTTGTTGTTTGCTGTAGTCTTGTTGAAAACTATATAGCCCCCAAAACCTATGGGCTGTTGAGCTTTTAGTCTGCTGAAAAATTACACAACAGACAAAACCAACCAAGCAGGCACAAAGTGCTTCCCTCCCCGCCAGTCCACCCCAAGCTATTTCTTTCCAAATACCAGTTTCTAAATGCCATCAATCCATCAATTTACACACCCCTTTCTAGCCTCTCCTGGAGGACCCACTGTGTTTTATAAATCCGGTTAACAGTTCACCTATTTAGTAAAAACCCTGATGAAAGGTGTGGAGTTCCATTTTGATGTATAAAGCAGTTCTATAGCCAAAGATTTAACTGTAGGACACCTTAAAAAAGATATATTAAGAGATGAAGTGCTCAGAATTAACAAATCGTCTGGGGAACTTGAAAGGTCACACTGGTAATGATTGTATTAAGAGAAAAAGGGCATGTTAGGGAGGAACGGGCAAGTATGGATGTTAAATCTTGGATGGTAAATTGTTTCATCTTAGCCTTGTAGCGAAATCTCTGTGCGTTACAGAACATATGGGGTTCTTCCTCACCTTCCATCAGTCCTCATTAATTTCTGGGACAATGCAAAAGGAATGTTAGTTCCAGTTGGTTGAGGGTTGGTGCCTTCAGCATTTCTTTCCTACTATTGCATGTTTATCTTGAAATTTATTCATTAGCCTTGGGAAGATGGATAGGTATGTTAGTGTGTTAGCCGGCTTGTTGGTGCTTTTAATGGTTTGGGTTTTTTTTTTGTTACTTCTTGCTTGTACATTATTATGTATAAACCGCTTTTGTGACACTTAAAAACACCTCTCTGAATGGTTTTTCATCTTCCACCTGGGCAGGGGGCAAAGATTTGGAGCTGTTGTGGTCGTGGGTTTTAGGTAGTGCTGCAGTATTATCAGTAGCAGCCTGGGGTTGCACAGCTGGCCAGGACCAAAGGATACAACGGTTGTGTTTCTCCCCACTCTGTTCTGCTCTCCCAACACCTTGTGTTCCACCCCTGCCACAGTCTGTGCAAAGAGTGTTGTGTTGGAATAGTGCTTTGAATTAGTACTGAGTTCTGAGCTTATAGCAGATCAGAGGTGCATATGTAGAAAGCAGTAGCTGAAATATGTAGTGCAGTACATTATGGTTAGCAGGTTTATTTGCCATTTATTTCCATTACTTCCCTCATGTAACACTCTTGTGGGGGAGGAGTGGGTTAAATGCTCGTTTTTAAAGTTTTCTTCAGAACTGCAGTTTTGCTGACTCTGCAAATAGGGCTTTTTTAAATGCTATTGCAGTTCTGTTATAGTGAGCTGAATTGTGTTTCTGTCCTGTGAAGTACCACGTGCCTGGCTCTGTTTGTTATCTTCCACTTTCATGAAAGTGTATTTGAATAACAGAACCTGCAAATACAGCTTAAGGAGAACAATAGATGAATATGAGCAAAAGCCCTTGTAAAATAAATAGGCAATACTGTTCTAACTGTAAAGAAACCAGGGGCTTGGTGTTATCTGATGTTGAGCACCCTGTACATTGGTGGCAGGCAGCTCCTCTGAATTTCAAGTCATAAAGTGACTTGCCAGCAGCAGGTCTGTGATGGGGATGCCAAAGGACCTTCTTCCCCCTGTTACATTTACACTGTGCTACCTCAACAGTAATGGCACGTGAAGATGAAGCAGGCTTAACATTTGTATTTGAAATGAACTTTATTTGTTACATTTAATTAACTCTTTTAATCTATAGTATGCGCCATGTGAAGCATTCAGAATGAAAACAAATGATCATCCATGGCAATTTGGCATGTCTTCTGTGATCAAAAAAAAAAAATTGAAAGAGGTGGCTTTATCTTGAAAAATTACTCTTGAGGTAAAAGGCAATCCTCCAAATCTGGCTGCTGGGTATGTGAACATAAACCTTCACAGCTGTGTCCAACTCAGGGCTCTTTCTCTAATGTGGAACTGCTTGTACTGTTCTTAAGAGAAGCCTATTGGGTTGATGAAGCTTTTTGTATTAGGATGTAAATAAAGATGCTTGTGCCAAGTACTGCCTGGTGGCAGAGGTGGTCTTTGTCAGAGCCTTTTGGACTCCACAGGGAAGATGGTTTTACTGGGTTTAGTTTGCTTAGACCATATTCGGGTAAATGTTCAAGTATGGATGTGTTTGTGTTAAGAGAACAGCAGATGCGTGCTCAGGGTGACTCTCATTCCAGGTAGTTGTAGCACTGATAGGAATCCAGAAGGTGCTCATTAGAGAGAATGCTACTGCTGTTATTTCTGATTGTAAAACAGGTGATGAGATCCATCCTGGCAGAAAAAGATCTACCTTGTGCTTGTTGTGCTGATTTTATGGCAAATTATTTGATTTATGTAACAGAGCTTCATGTACTGCAGGTTTTAATACAGCCGCCAGCCAGGTTGTAAATTGCTCACCTCCAGAAGGTGAGAGAAAAGTCTTAACTCTACAAGAGGTGGATGACTTGGGAGTGAAATGTCAAGACCAGGTTTCACTGCTGGCAAGGGTGCAGGGCCTTGTGGTTAGCATGAGCCGGTAAATCCCTACAAGATGAGCTGTGCACCTACTCTGTTAGGTAACCTCAGTGTGTGGTAGGGTCAGCCAGAGCCAGCCAGGCTCAGGGCTCAAGTGGGTATCTTAACTGATTTCATGATTCTATCTAATATGAAGCCCATTGAAAGGGGCCTTTTCATTGCAGGCAGTGGGATGCCTCTCATGTTTTTGTATGTTCTGGAGGTGTTATAATCTTTTAAGCCCTATATCAGATTTAAGGGTAGGGATAAAAGGATGTTTGGATCTGTTGGTTTCTATAAAATACAATTTTACTTGAAGCTGACAGTTAATCTCAGTTGCTTGAGACTGTTAAGTCTTCACATGGTTGGGAAGAGCAGGTAGCAGGTAGTTTAAATCTCTGAAGGAACAAAACCCAACTCGACATCGAAGTTACATATTTCATTGCACTGTCCAAAAGCTGCACAGCAGCAGTGAAAGTCTGCTTTGCACACTGATGCTTTCTAAGCACATCTGCTCTGCAAGTGTCCCTCTATGATGACAGGTTATTAAAAAATGCCTTTGGAGGATTTTGCGAGTGGGTTGGGTTGGGTACGCCAGCAGAGCTGGAGCCTTGACCAGGCTGTCGCATCCATTAGGCAGCGTGTAAGCAGAGCAGTGCAGGAGTCTCTGGAAACCTCAGCTTGAGAAAAACGTGAATGTTAATGTCAGCAGGTCTGAATCTGCCTGAACTCTGAGATGCTGGTGCTGGAGCTGAATTTAGCTTGAATTCCTTGTGTATGTAGTTGTATATGGGAGTAGAACTGCCTCTTGCTTGGATCTCCACAGCCTTACCTCTGGCAGTGCTAGTGGTGTGTGCCCAGGGGTTGCATGTCCTGTCAGACCAGGGCAACCTTTCATCCATCTCCTTCTTCTTTTGGGTATGTTTTTTGAAGCTGTGGTTGCTGGTTTGCACAAAGACTAACCCATGTTGTGCTTAGTTCTTCATACAGTTATTTCTACATCTTTCTCCCTTTGCCAGCTCTCATAGAGATTCCTTTTGTGTTTCTTTGTCACCTGCAAGATCTTCCGTTTTAGTATAAAAAAATGCATATGGGTTTTCAAGTCATTGGAATAAATTACAAGTAAAAGGACTGTAATGGCTCTCATAAAATATGTAATTTGTCCAAAAGCAAGCTGGACAGCTCATTTTCCTCATCAAAATGAACTGTATTTCTTGGCCTAAAGAGCTGGCTGTAATGTTTTAAGCTCCTTCTTATAACAGATCTACCTTCTGCCTGCTTTGCTCACACTGTATTCATAGCAGTTGTTTCTCTGGTTTTAGGCAGGCTAATGAAATACTGCTTTGAAGATTCTTAATCTTGTACAGAGATGATTTTGTTTTCTCTGCCACGTTGAGAGGCTCTGCCTCCGCATCTCCCGAGTTGTGCTGGTGTTTACAGGTTTGGTAGATAGAGGTGTGGAAACAAGAGCAGCTCTGGGCAAAGCGGAAGGGTCCTCAGGCCGGGGCAGCTCTGGCAGCTGCTGCTCTACTGCCTCTGCTTTGGTGCCAGAGCCTAGAGAGCTGGCCTGGGGTCTGAGGGATGGGCAAGGCATGCATGTGGTGGAGGAGATGGCTTGGTCCCAGCGGCAGCTGTTGTTCACTGTCCCTCTGCTAGCCCATCCCTGGTAGGAGGAACAGCAAGTCTGACTCCTCATGTGTCTCCCACCAGCTGGAGCAACCCAGGCTTGATCCATGGGACTCAGAATTCAGTTTTACCTGCGCAACTGGAGCCCTGGAGCAGGGGTGATGTGGCAGCTGCTGCCTCCCTGCTGCTGGTGCGGCTGGAGAAGGGGGTGCTCTGCAAGTGCCGCTTAAATGCTGTCTTGTGAAGCGTGACCAGGTTCAAAAGGGGCTTCACTGGAATCTGTGCAGGACTGCAACCCTTTGTCCTCGCTTGCTTACATAAACATGTTGTCCCTCCATTTAAATTATCCGAGAGACTTTCAGGACAGGAGTTGGGCTGAATATCAGGTGGCCAAATGGAAACGAAAGTGCTGTCAGCCGTTGAAGCATGTCAAAAGCTGCTTCTCTCTTCTGGCTCCACTTCAGGGTGACTGCTCTGGGAAAGGCTGTGACTCAGAAGTCCTTGAATGGGTTCGTGGTCTGCAGGGACATGGCACAGCTCAGGAAGGGACAACTTTCTTTTTCCTCTTGTGTGGTTCTCAGTAAGTAAATAAACCCTGTCCTCAGCTGCAGTGTACCATGAACTCTGGTTGAAATGCCATCTGTATTCACTTGTGTTTTCCCTCCTGTGCTATCTCTTCAAGCAAACTTTGTTCAACTGCTGATTGCAGAAACAACAGACATAAGCTGATGTGCTGCTGGAGCTGCTGCCTTATGCTGATGGGTATTTTGGTGCTGTAGCCCGTCGAGCGTATGTGATAATTGGTTTCCCTTTTAGTCTTTGAGGACAGACGATGCAATTAGCATGTCCAGCATATTTTCTTTTATACATTCTCAAAATTGCAATTCTTTTAGGAACACCAAGGAGTCATTAAACTGGGACTTGGTTCTTACATTGTAAAATACCTTTGCTTTCTGTGCATCAGAAGAAATTGCTTGCTGTAGCTGCTGCTCTGTTGGTATATTTGAATTCAGCTGTGGTGTCACAAGTGCAAGTACAAAATCCTATTGAAGTACACCAAAAACATAAAAAGCAAAGCTCTTGAGACTTGGAGCTTATACCAAAAGGCAGGTGTCGGCCCTCAATTTGTCTTTCAGACAAGGCTTGAGAAGCTTGTAGGTGGATGATGGGGGATATTTACATGTTAAACTTTAGGCAGGATTTTATAGTGTACTGAAAACAACTTGTGTTACACTTTAAAGTTTACCAGCATCTGATTGCTAGCACCTTGCTTCTTCTGAAAAACAGCACTGTAGCCGACACTGCAGTCTGGCTACCTGGATGAAGGCAGCATCTTAGGAGACAAGAACAAAACATGAGGGGTATACAGTTTCAGGTTTGCTTATGTCTGTGTATACAGATCTACATGAATATAATGAGACAGTTTTCCCTATTAGTATTCCCTGTGGCTGGAGACTTTCCTGGGATGCTGGAGAGCAACTGGACAGTAGCAAGATCAAAGGCTGGATATGCCTTTCCCACACGTCCCACATCAATTGTCTTCTGGCTCATGCTCATATGTGGATGTGCGTTTATTCCTTGCTGGAACAGAAGAAGAAGTGTTTTTATTCCAATGAGAAATGGTAGCACGGAAATGTTGAGATTGGCATTTCGGGATGCAGGACTGCAGGTGGGGATATCGCAAGAGTGAAGTAGAGGGTGACAATCCCCTTCCTTGACATGCTGGTCACGCTCCTTTCGGTGCAGCCCAGGACATGGTTGCTTTCCAGGCTGCGAGCGCACACTGAAGCCAGCTCATGTTGAGCTTCTCATCAACCGACACCCCAAGTTGCTCTCCTCAGGACTGCTCTCAATCCACTCTCCACCCAGCTTGTAGTTGTGCTTGGATGTTTAATACTGACATTTAATGGCAACCATGGGAGTTGGAGATGTGTTGTTTTGGAGAGGGTTTGAAAACCACTCCATAAAAAGCAAGTTGAAGATCTGTTACTGCTATATGTTTTAAAAATGTTCTCTGTTACTGAATTTCATATTTCTTTAGAAACTAAATACCCTACAATTAGATAAAAAAAATAAAAACACAGGAGGAATAAACATTTGTGTTCATTTTGCTGTTTCTTTAGGGTTATTACTAGCCGAGCAAATTTGGAGCAAACCATATTAGGTTTTCCACTCTTGTCTGTAGAACCCTAGGCCTGGCATATAGCCATTAATTTAACAATTTCAAAAGGATTTTTGTTTAATAAAAAGAGAGGTGAATAAGAGCCTGCACTTCATTGCAGGCACAAAGATACACATTTGACAATGTTATCTCAAGCCCTGTGATACAGCATTGATGCGCAGCGAAGAGCCTGCACTTCATTGCAGGCACAAAGATACACATTTGACAATGTTATCTCAAGCCCTGTGATACAGCATTGATGCGCAGCGAAGAGGAACAGGTCGTGCAGAGCTGTGCTCACCGGGCACCACAGTGAGAGCCTCTCTGCTGTACCATTGTGCTGGGAGAGGGGCGGGTTTGAGAGCTTGAGTCTGGCAGTGCTGGCTGGAAGGTTTATGTCCAGAACCCCTGGTGAAGCTAACGATGACCAGTTTTAGAGTATCAGATGGGCTATTGAGAGAATGGGAAGGAATGAGAGATGAAGCTGGGGTTAGCCTTTGCCTGCTGCTTAGCAGCACTTGACAGGCAGAAATCAGTCACAGCTGGAGGTGGTTCATCCCTAGATGCACATGAGGGTTATGATCTGCCAGCACTTAGCTAAGCTGGGACTAAGTGAGCTCAGGGGACTGTGGATTGCCTCCAATGGATGCCAGAGTTACCAGAAGGGCTTTGCATTGCACAGCTCTCAGCGAGCAGATCCAGTGCAGATTCAGGGGAAGTGATGTGATTGGACTCAGGAGGAGGATGATGGTGATCATAGAAGCCTAGAATTAACTTGGTTGGAGGAGACCTTTAAGATCATCAGGTTCAGCCTTCACCCCAGGACTGCCAAGTCTGCCACTAAACCATGTCACTAAGGGCCTTGTCTACACAGTTTTGAACACTTCCAGGGATGGCGATTCCACCACTGCCCTGCAGCCTCTTCCAATGCCTGAGCACCCTTTGGGGAGGAAATTTTTCCTAATATCCAGTCTGTTCCATAATTTTTTTTTTGTTCTGACAGGAGCATGACCTTTTAAGAGGCAGATCATTGTTGCCTTTATTGAAAAGCATCTTTTTCTTTCTTGTCTCCAATGTTTCTGATGTTTTCTATTTGTACTAATGGTTTGGTATCCAAAGAGGTCAATACCTTGCTGATTTGTTCTGATATGTGTGTTCAGCAGGAGCCATCTCTTCCTCGAAATGAGGTGGCTGGAGGGAGGAAATCCTATTCCTCTTTAAGAGAAGTCTTGGCAGGCATAATCACAGGATTTGTGATTCATGTCCAGTATATATGAGAAGAGCTGACATCTTAGGGCAAGTTTCAGATATTAAGGGCCTAAGTAAAACCTGCTTTTGACGTTTGTGGTTTTCTCTCTGCTAGATCAAAAGTAAAGTTGTGAATTCAGTTGATCAAACCTTCAAACCCTTTTTACACTACAGTTGCCAGGTTAAATGCTGTCTTAATCAGCTCAAACCTCTACTGTTTCCTTCTGCAAAAGTTAGACCTGTAACATTTGTCTGTTTTAATGAACCTGCAGCTAATGCTGAACTGCTGAAGGAGCTATAAAAATTGATGTAGTAATAGCATGCAGTCACATCATATTTAATGACGAAAGCTGTGAGTGATTTAATGATGAAACCTGGCTCATCATTAAATGTGGAGGGGTGTATGTGAAGGGGTTTCAGGTCTGTGCTACTGGTGCTCCGAAATCTAGCCTCTCTCATGTTGCATTTTCTGGCTGCTTTCTTCTTTGCTGTTGATCTTCTCAGTGTGTCCATGATGGCTGTTCTCTGCCTGAATTGGGAAGGAGCTGAGGGACTGGCAGGACTGGGTCTGATTCTGTGTTGCCGTGCTCTGTGTTGGAATTCATCTCTTTGTTTCTGTTTCTCTGAGTCGTCCAAACTTAGAAATCGTCAGTGCCACAAAAAGGTAACGGAGGGAAGAGTTCTGGAGTCCATCTGCATTGCTGAAATTCACATCCCCATGGGGCTTGTTTCTTAGCAATGCAAAACTTGCCTCAGCAGTAACAGAGCCTTGCCTGCATTTAAGATTGCAGGATCTGGCCCTAGAACAGCTGGGGTATTCAGCTGCAGTGGTAGCACAAGGTCATAGAGGAGAAACTTTTTGGTGCTCTGGAAATGCACAGCAGTTGCTCCAGCTCAGGCAAGTGTTATGTTTTGGGGGCTTCAGCTCTGGGATAAGGCCAACTCTTTTGGCAGAGGAAACAGGATGTGGGTCCCTGACAAGGTGCAAGCATGATCCTGGAGTGCGAGGAACTGTGTTTCAGTGCGGAGGATCAGGGTTAAGAGGGCTAAAGGAGAGGGGATGTACACCTCAAGAGAGAAAAGGTGTAAGGTGCCAAGTCCTGCTCCTGGGATGTTTTTGCAGACTCACTGAACAAAAAGGAAAACCTTGAAAAATGTAGAATTTGAGCAGCTCCTGCATCTCATCCAGCCGGAGTAGCTGCACGTGGCAGCTCACAGATGCAGGGCTGGCACCGCAGCCCCATGCACAGGGAGTGCGGGGTCTCTGCTGGCAGCAGGAACCCTTCCGTCCCTCATGTACCAGTGTGGCTGCTGAGGCCATGGCCTTGTGTGCCAGAGTAGGGCCTGGCACTGGCTGAAGGTGTTAACTGCACACTAGAATTTTAAAACAAAGTGTTTATAGCTTGCTTTTAAAGAAGGAGCAGATCATACTCACCAACACCTATTTAATGTAAAGCTGAAGGTGGTACAGGGTATGACCAGTTTTTATTTTGTTTTATTTTGTTTAACGCTGTCAGCTGATGTACTGTTCATGCCTAGATGCCTATGGTTCATTGTGCAGGTTATCTCCACTATGGCAGCTCTGTATCTTCAATGTCAGATGCACTGCTCTTGAGTCAGAGTAGATTTACAGATTCTATTATACTTCTATTGAACAGCTCTTAATCTGGGCAGAGGAATACATGCTGCAACCAGCACATTTTATCCCTCACCTTTAGTGTTAGAACCCTATTTTTGGCAGGGTTGGACATCTTGTTGCAAACAGTTCAACACCAGCTCCATTTCTTAGACTAGAAAAACCTGAAAGCCTGTAAATGGTGGTGGTAGTGGTGTCTGTTACTCCCAAGCATACCTGGGCCTGAATGAAAACTAGCACCACCATTAATTGAAGGTCTCTGTCTGTGTGACCTGAGTATATTAATGTTGCTTTCTGCTCTTCTGCTGCACTTCTGTATTACAAGCATCATGTAAAACAAGAGAGTTGTGAGTCTGAATATAGAAGCCATCTTCAGTACTTTATTGTTTTGGCAACACTTTATTTTTGATATCAAAGTTTCTTTAATAATTGAGGATTATATGTGTGAACTGTTCTGTGCATGAAAAGTGACATCTGTTTTGCCTGTATGATTTTTGCAAACAGTCACTGCATTATTTAGCCCCTTTTGAGCAGCATAACACAGGATGCTGCCCTTAACCTGTAAGGAATAGTGGTGGCATTGCTCTGTGTATGTAGCACCTTGTTATAATTAGCAGGTTTCCTTTTTTAGTTGTAAGCTATATAGTATAAATCAGCAGTAAGTAGGTAAGAGCATACCAAGTACTCCAGGAATGAAATTAATGTGAATAGTTCCTGGTGGGGTTTTTTCTTTCCTTTCCCTCTATTGCTCAGCTCACTCCCCACAGCTGCTTTGCCCTTATATCTACCTTGAGATTCACACTCCTTACTACCGGTTTTTCCAATTGATCCCTGCTGTTAGTGCTTTGAATGCCATTGATTCAACACTGTGGTTATTCCTATAGCTCAGCAGTTCCACATTGTTTCAGCTGCTGAAGTCTGTCTCCTCTGCCCCTCCCTTTTGTTCATTAAAGAGAAAGGAAGGAAGATGGTGAGTTAGAATCCATCGCTGGGAAGTATGCAATTTGATTTGATTTTGTCTGAGAAGGGGAGAACCATGGCTGTTCCTTATGTGCCAATGTAGGTCATGAAATGTATAATCAGCTTACAGTTGTATCCACACACTGCCAGGAAGTAATCCTGCTTAGCAGCACTTTATGGGGTTTGGAGTCTCTCTGAACCTTCTAATCCCTGGTGGTATTTGAATAACACATTGTGATCACCGTTTGGCTTAATTCATGTAGAAAGGATGGATTATACAGATGTATTAGCATGGAAACATGCGTGTGTCTGGACACACACACACACACACATGCAGAATGTATGTATTCAACATGCAGAATAATTCTCATTTGCAGACTATGGGTTAAACCCTGGAACATGCTGGGGCAGCTCTCTAGAGATGTGTTTTGGGATGACTTTCTGTCTGAGAAAACAGGTACCACAGTGGTGAGTTGCCATGCTATTTTTAGATGAGAATTTAGTTCTAAAACTGAAGAAGTGACATGATTGTCCCATTTCTGCAAGTCAAGCTCTGAGTACTTGTTACTTCAGTATTCCGAATGTGGTAGGTGTGGGTTCCCCCCCCCCAGCCCCTTAGCTGAATTGTTAGCCAAGGGGGGTCTACCCTGCAGCTTTATGATTTGAAAATAGCTGTGAAGAGCTGCTTCATGAGTCATGTGCAGAAGGCAACCGAAAATTTCTCAGTATTCATCATCCAGCACCTACACAGCCTGCTCCTGCCTCCCACATGCAGACACCTTTTCTGCAAGGCATTAAGCCCTGGGGAGGTCTAGAAGTCCTGCAGGCAGCAATGGTCAGGGCTGTGCTTGGCCTTTTTCTAGGAGGAGCTATTTGTGAAGCTTACCAGAGTTGGGAGCATTGCTGGCCAGAGTTCCTCCATTGCTTGCAATCTCCAGTGGCAGAATTGCGAATACAAATGTTCCTTCTCCAGCTCCCCCGTGTTTTGAACAACCATCTGTGTTTCCCCCATCAGCTGTAGTGTGGATATAGGACATACCACTCTGTACCTTTGACTAAATGCTTCCTGAGGAACTTACCCAGCACATGTTCCAAGCATGGTCCAAAGTGCAGCAGTTACTATTTGGAACTAAGCTTTAGTCCTGTCCTGTCTTGCTCCAGTGGTCAGTCACATACCAGTAGGTGAAAACGTAGAATAGTCAGGGTTGGAAAGGACCTTAAGATCATCCAGTTCCAGCCCCCTTGCTATGGCCAGGGACACCTCACACTAAACCATGTCACCCAAGGCTCTGTCCACCCTGGCCTTGAACACCACCAGGGATGGAGCATTCACAACTTCCCTGGGCAACCCATTCCAGTGCCTCACCAGCCTCA
>JAOEHY010004912.1:6598-33380 GCA_025447955.1 Psilopsiagon aurifrons
GGCCCTCCTCTGGACTTGTTCCAACAGTTCCATGTCCTTTTCATGTTGAGGACACCAGAACTGCACACAGTACTCCACGTGAGGTCTCACAAGAGCAGAGTAGAAGGGCAGGATCACCTCCCTCAACCTGCTGGTCACACTCCTTTTGATGCAGCCCAGGATACAGCTGGCTTTCTGTTTCACACAGACTAAAACTTTTACAAACCAATTTGTAAAACAAATGTATTATGTTGTATTAAACCAAGTGAATTGTACTACTTCAAATTATAAAATGAAACATCTACAACTGAGTGCATGAGAGTAGCAGAAATATATATATGGAACAGTAAAACAGTACATTAGGAAAAATGATGCTGTCCTAGAAGGTTCTGGCTGAACATGTAAGGAAACACTTTATTACTGTGAGAATGACTGAGCATGGAGCTGGTCACCCCAAGCAGTTGTGAAGTCTCCACCCTTGCAGATACTCAAAAGCCATCTGGACACGGTTATGGGCAGCCTGCTCTAGGTCACTCTGCTGGAACAGAGGGTTTGGAGCAGATAAACTCCAGAGGTGCCCTTCCAACCTCAACCATTCCACGCAAGGTCGCAGGCAGACACTCTGGATAGCTGGCCCAGGTATTGTCACTGGTAGTATACAACAGCAGACAGCCAACTGATCTAAAATGTTTTAGTCTACAAGCCTTTTCTTAAGTGGCACTTTCAGTCAGGTGTCTCCCCACTTCCTGTCTACCAGGTTTTACAAAACTTTGTGTTCTATCAAACTGGAAGGAACCATTTGGTGAATACAAGTTGCAATGAGGAAACTGACAATTCAATATATATAAGCCCTTCTTTCTGTTGGAAACCAAATTAAAAACATGTTACAAGGAGTGCAGTCTTCTGCTTAACAATGTTTGTGAAGAGCATACAAAGCATCCAAAAATTACAGCAGAGTTATTACCTGCTTGTAGTTCTCTGGTTGTCTAACAAGATCTGTTTCTGTGACAGAAAGATGTCCAAGGATCTGGTCCATATGGGAGCCACTAGTGAATAAATGGATCTAGAATAGATTAATTTAAAAGATATTTGTCAGTACAAGCACCAGTTCATTAACATAATTAGTTACCATCTAGCAGCTGCATGGATTGGAACAGTGACGTGAACGAGTGGATACAAGTCCATTCCCAATGGACAAGTACAAATGTAACTACTACCACCAATATGACAGACCTTTTTTAAGACAGGCTGCAGGAAATGATGATCACGCACCACAATCATCTCACAAAATGGTCCATCTGGTACTGTTACCAGAACTACACACGGGAATTGCTACTGCTGCTACCACAGTAAAACGGAAAGATTTCTTTTTGTCTTGTCTTAAAGTCTTTTTCCTTACTTTACACACACTTTTGTGCATAGCATGAACAAAGAAACAATTTGACACAGCAGAAGACTTATCAGAGGCGAAAGATACCCTCAGAGTAATTTTTTTATTCCTTCCTTTAAAGCAGAAAATGGTGCCAAGTTACATTAAGTTCTTTTGCTGCTATATATTGTTGGCTTTTGCTTACTGGGACCTTGTCCCAGGTGGCTGGTGACGGTATCATCAATTATTTGGTGAAGAGCTTCCCAAGTTAGTCAAGGGAACAATAAAAAGCAATTCCTCCTATTCAGAGCTGATCCCTTTGTTACTGTAATAACTGCACCTGCCAAACAAGATAGCAGTGCACATTTGTCAGACAATCGCTCATATTTCATTAATACTTCTGCCAGAAGACAGAGTATGTTTCCTGCTCTTCTTCCTTTATTCTAATACGAACTTTATCATACACTTGGGTGTATGACAACTATTTTAAAGTTGACAGGCACTGGGTAATTATCAACCCTTCCCTGAAACTTCAGAATATTTCAGTGCTTCTTTCCCAAAACTCACTTCTGGTGACAACCATCTGTCACATGTGCAGAACGATGTGAGTTTAAAAATAAAAGAGCACCTCCCTACACAATGTTCTTCCTTTCTACTGGCCACTCCTTTCTCTCCCTGCTGCATTCTTGCATAACTCTGGCTGCCAAACCTTTGGTCCTCCAGCACCAGGAATTAATTTATGCCCCTCTTCAAGTCTGTTGCAGTAGCATCAATGTCTAAAGCCCAGAACAAATACTCAGAAGCTAGAATGACTGAGGAATAAGGTGTTTCCCTGAGACCTGACACGATGGACACTGGAATAATCCAGTATTTGTATTTTTCACAATCTGCTACTGATAATCACAACATACTGAAGATAAAACAAGGCTTAAAGAGGAAAACAGTACCAAGGTACAAGAAGCAGGTTAGAGAGTAAGACAGAGCTTTTGCTTTGTGGCACTGCAATGGACACGGAGGCAGGTCTGATTTAACCATACACTAAAACACTGCATGACAGTACAAGCACAGCTTCCCACTGAGCACCACTTCCGGGGAGTTTCTAGTATCAATTCCTAAATGCCCTTGAGCTTAGACACCCTGCAGGGAGATCAGCTTGCCTAATTCACCTAAGAGGAGATGAAAAGTGGGCTTGGTCATAGTTCACACACAGTTCCACAAGACAAAAAACTTGTACTGCATTTAAGAATGTGCTACTGAGATCTAATGGCAAATTCACTTTAGGAAAAAAAGCAAAGATTTTCAAACCAAATATCTCAAGACAAAAATGATATAATAAACCAAGGTACTAATTTAGAGTAACATGGTAGATTCTTCATTCCAAAATACTGATGTATTTAACAATTGCAGTTTATCTCATTCATAAATTACTGACAATGAGGTAATCATCCAGCAACAGTCTCTGCCCCCTCTGTTATTCAGAGATCAAGACTCTGTCCTTGTCCCTTAACTCTTTTATTCCAACATCAGATATACAAATACTAACAATCTAATCCACTGTAATACATGCTATTTTATATTGTTTATCTTAGAGGAGGCACAAGAAACCACTCCATTCATAGGAGGTATTTCCCAGTGCATACTGACAGAATACAGCTCTTGCTCTTACAGTTTCCAAGCGTATTACAACCATTATTTCCATTTTACCATGACCTGGTAACACCAAATACGCTAAACTTTCCTTCTAACACAGAATCATAGAATGATTTGGATTGGAAAGAACCTTAAGATCATCTAGTTCCAACCCCTCTGCCATGGGCAGGGACGCCTTTCACTAGATCATATCGCTCAACCTCAAGGCTGCCCAGCCTGGCCTTGAACACTGACAGAGATGGAGTATTCACAACTTCCTTGGGCAGTCATCAAGAATTTCATGTAATATCATTTTATCCCTATTAACTTATACACATAGTCTACAATCAGATGTTCACCTGCTTAACAAAATTTACCCAATCTAACCCTCCCCTATTTCAGGTGCAATTTGTGTCCTGATCTTTTAATGGATGAAGTATAGCTGAAAATACTCTCAGGAAATCCACCAGTTTTGCAGAAAATCACTTGTTCTGCTATTTCTTTTCACATGCTGATTGTGGCACAGTGCATTTAACAGGCCCCAAAACAATCCCTGTTTTAAACTATACAGGTTCCTACCCTTTTTTTTTCTGAAACTATGCAAAGCTTCTCATTCACTTTTTTTAATGCTAATTCAAAGCTCAACTGAAAACAGCTGCTCTCCTCTATGAATTCAAGAAGGATCAAAAGCCAGGCAGACAGATACTCCTCTGGCACTTGACAGAAAGAAGAAACAGAACTGAAGGAACCAAGAGGCATGCCTTAACATGGTAATTTATCCCTCATGCTTCCATATATTTGAAGGTGTATCAGGTAAATATATACTACTGAGAATTTTGAGGTAATTATAATGGTATTACTGTACTATATTTTCAAAGCAGGCCAAGCTGTTCATGTTGAGAAGCCATTATGTTATTCAACAGCTCATAGCCTCAGGCTGCAAAATTCCTTAGGTTAACATTTCCCTGAGGAAGTCTTCCTCCTACAATAGGACATGTGTACGTGTCTGTAAGCTTCAACATGCCTTCTGGGAGTTGAAGACACTGAAAAGAAGCTCATCAGAAGAACTAGCAAAGAGGAACGGCCAGTCAGACCACCTAACAAGCAATTCCCAACACAAGACCAGCTGTAGCCCCAGGGAGGCTTCCCTCTTCACCGGTTACTGCAGAACTTCATATCATCAAATTTAAGTGGCTGCATGCAGGACAGAGTAGACAGAAGCCCCAGCAATCACTTTCAATTATCATTCGTGTACTTTAAACAAAGAACAACCATTTATTTTTGCCTGTTTCTCCCTCATATTTCCCTCCTACTGCTTCCTTACCCTTTCTTCAGGCAGTACAGTACTATTTCATTAAGACATGAATCATCCCTTCTAACCTGAAAGTACATGTCCCTGATCACCCAAATAATTCAGAAGTTTTTCACAAAATCACAGAAACAGGGAAGACCTTCTGAGATCTTTAGTCCTACTTCCTGCTCCAACAGGGATCATCACCAACATCAGTTTGTGACTTTCTGTATCTAAGTCTTGGAAACATCCAAGGATGGAGACTATTCAGCATCTCTGGTGACCAGCTCCAGTGCTGCCCAACCATTGCAGAAAAGCTTTTTCTAATATGCCTGAACCTGTCAAGCTATAATCAAAGGCCCCTTCGCCCCTTCCCCTTCAGCTTCTGGTACAGCTGCAAAGATCATAGATCCAACATGGTAGCTACCACCCTTGTAACGACCCACCAAGTGGCTCAAAGCAGCTATCAGGTGACCTCTCCCTCAGCTTCCTCTACACCATAGCAAGCAAGCCCAACTCCTCAACCTCTCCTGGGAGGTCATGTTCAACTTAGCTAATCCTTGACTACCTTGGTAGCCTCTTGCTGGATCTTATGTACAATTCTTACTTCCAGTAAGAGCAGGAAACCAGTCATCTCCTGATCTTCCAAGTGTGACGTGTTTTTCTCAGAAAGTCCCAAATAGAGAATATGGTATTTTAGAGCCTCCATGAGTCACAGAATGAAATCTGTGGAAGCGCCGCCACTACTCGGCAAAAACTATAGCTCGTGATCAGCAGCAAATAAGGCTGTCCCACAGTTGAGATACACAACCTGTTCAGTTATTAAACAGAGCAAGTAAAAGCCATAATTATAATTTTGTAGAAAAAGCCCTCTTTAAATCTGTCAGCATAATTAAAAGATGCAACACCTATTAGCCTTTTGCATACTGTTTGTGGTTTATATGAGAAAAGCAGCAGTTCACATAGAGGTCATATTAGGTCAGCTAGTCTTCTAATATAGACTAGTTTAAAAGGGTTCAAATCAATACAGTAGCACAGACAATTTCCCTACAAAGAGTCAGGAAATATCAATTATTGTTTATGCAGCTGTTAAATTGTCTGTTATATTTTGTTACCGCAAATGTTAACATTAATGTGGCACTATAATGAAGTCCCTTCTAAAGCCACTTTTACCTTTCAATTTTCCTGCTTTTAATTCAGACTAAAATATAAAGCAGAACACTGCACTTTATTACAGCTCTGAACAGAACGCCCACAGTTGCACATACATATCTGAGCACACATAATATCAGCATGTATATCAGCACACATAATCACATATGGAGGAGCTGGGCTCCAATCTATCCTCCTATGTATAGATCTGTGATGGCAGCCCTCTACACACACTGCAGAACATGGTCTGATCATATGAACCACCATCAGCACCGTTTATTGCTTTCAATTTAGTCCAGTGATGACTTTCGGAGAAAACAGTAATGGCAGCTTTGGGAAATTGGATGAAAAGAGAAACATTGCCCCTCCTACTTATTCTTCCAGATTCTGGAAATTGTGGTCCAAGGAACTGCAGCATAGCTAACCCATCTCTCATCTCTGTCTGACTGTAATAGCCCAAACTTGGGCAAACATTTTTCCTTGGATAGCCACAGGAAAAAAGAAAGTCCAAGTTTACGCCAAAGTATAAGCCCTATAGGAGGACATCATCTCCAATGTCAACAAGAGTTGTGCCAAATCAGCACATCTCTTCATCATTTCAGTACCTGATCTGGACCATTGAAAGTGTCTCTGTTTGTACTCGTGCTCCTAGGTTCAACCTGCTCTTAATTCTTCCTTGGTCTCATTAATTGCATGGTGAGGTATTGAAGCTGCCTAATGATTTGATACTGCCAAGTACTACATAAATCAGAGCACTGATGATGAATTATAGAGCTATTTGCCTCACTTACTATAAAAATCAGCATACCTTAAATAAAGGTAGTTACCGAGGGGAGAAGACGCCAATCATTACATTTGAGTTTTATAGAACTGAGATATCTCTTCCAATAGCATCACTGTCTGTATCTTAGTGCCAAAGCCAAAGACTGCAGCTGCACTTAAGGTGAATTGCTATCTTCATTCCCAGATCAGGAAAGTACAACTGCAGTGGGCAATGAGAAGCAAAAGGTTATTTCAGATGCTGCACACACAGCACCTGATCTTTGCCTAGGGCTGTCAATCAGACATCTTTCCTAGCAATCAATTCATGGTAAAGAACAAAATGTAACCTCATTATAGTTTTCAGCATTGCTCTGTCAGACAGAGGATTAAAACCAAGAAGGCATCTTCATTCAAAACCACCCTTTTCTGATCCTGACAACCTTCTGATAAATGTTTTTCTTTGAAAAGAAATTTCTCAAAACTATTCTGAGTCTCAGAAAGGTTTTCTGTGAAGGTTCTGGGTACAATACCAAGTGGCTTCATATAAGTTACCTGAAGAGATAAGAATGGGGAAAGAGGGCTTTGGGAAAACATTACTGATAACTTTTAGCACTATCTTTAGAATCAGTTTTTTTCACGTTTGCCTCTGCAGTGACCGTCACTGTCAACTTTGGGATTGCAAGCTGTTTCCATCCTAAGCAGACACAATGCCCATAGATGTTTATGATTTTCAGACAGGCATATAAACGTAATTCATAAACGGGAACAGAACTGGAGTCTTAGATGTAGAGACCGCTATTGATTCCTGATTTAAAAGCAGGCAGATTTTGGATTCTGCTCAGATGTTGCCTAGTACTTCAGAAAGAGAAACTGCATTTTACCTTGCTGTTCTTATTTTCAACATCTGTGCTCAGTCTTTTGATCCTACATTTCTGATTAAGTTGTAATAAACAATACCATAGTGAGTTAGAAGAATTATTTACCTTATGCAAAAGTTTGCACTGCTCTTGGTACTGAGCATGCAAACTTCGCCACTGGAACCTCAGCTTCCCATTTAACCACTGAAGGTATCGAACATCTACTCCACCTTCTAGCCCAGGATGAGGTGCTTTTTCAGTTGTACCCTTCAAGCTGTTAGGCAGATCATCTTCACACTAAAAGCAGAAGAGAATACCAAAGTCGGCTTCAACACTTTCGAATTATTCAGTAGTGAAGAACATACAAGGCAAACAGGCCAAAGAGTTAAAAAATAACCTAAAAAGGAAGTAATTTCCAGCAGTAAAGAGATATTGTAGTTGTTTAGAATACAGGACTGGTAATAGCCTAAACAAGTACTGAAGTCTGGAATAAATATCAGCTGCTCAGCTATGACGTGGTGAGCTGTCCCTTCTCTCATCTTTCATTTTCCATACCCAGGAAGACATGGCGTTCCTGAGACAGAAAGCATGTTCTTTATCCCAATGGGAAAAATCACATTTTTCCTGGATTCTACTGAGTCAAAAAACATACCTTGCTCTTCCATTGTCTTTCCAAGATCCTATTTTGTAAATCAATACAGGGACAAAACTGTGGGCCTGTGCTTACCCAGCTATTTTTTTTTTCTCCATCCAGCATTTCCTTTCTTGCAGGATAGAGGAAAAGAAACAGTCATCCAGCTGACACTGGCCAGGAGTCCACAGAGGCACTCCCAGCTACAGTTCCAACACCTATCTTGCTTTGTTTTGCCTTTCTCTAAGAGTACTTTGGAAGGAAGAAGGGGGAAATCAAGAGTCTCCTTTTGTTCATCTTGTCCCACCTTCTTTCTGCTGCACAGGGAAAAAAGGAAAAAAAAAACCCAAATCTTCCAGATAAGACTCCTGTTCAGCCAAAGGCATAAAGCAAGCAAGACATTTCTGTTGTAAGTCTTTTCCAAGGAACATGGGGGGAATTGAACCTCCTATAGCCTCTTGCACAAAGAGATCATTCACACTTACAAACAGATCTCTCTGTTTTCAGCTAAGACTCCTACTGATTGCAAATTAGAAAGGAAGACACAGGTTATTTTACTTCTGATGCCAGTAACAGCACTTAAGTAAGGCTGAGCTGTCAAATTCATCCAACCTATAGAAAGCACGTACAATAAACATACTCCACAATTCCGATTTTTTTACTACAGTATATCATAAGAAATAAAAACAGAACTGCAGAGGCCTGGTTATTCAGAATGGGTGCTCACCAGCTAAGAAAGTGTCTCCCAGTTGTTGGACTCTCAAGACATTTCTTTAAAGCAGAAATTTAAAAAGCTTATGCGAAACATCACTGTTTTCAAGAAAACACTTAAGCAGATATTTGGATCCATAGACCTTGATGGTATTTAAACATATGTGCTCCCCTGCTTCACAGATTTCCATGTTCAATAAAATCTTAGGAAGATTCAGTTGGCAGCAAAGCCTGAATGTAATTCCAGTTTAGATCCTTAAACTAAAAATGCAAACTGTAGAATCAAGATAAATTAACCTTGTCTTAAATGCAGATTTCAGCAGATGTACATCTATAATAGTGATCAAATAACCCCCTAATGCTTGTTTTAACCTAAACACCACCTCAGCTGACAGGGCCTCTAATACAATGAGTGTTCATATTACTTATAGGCACAAAAGTGCTGTTCTGGTCACAAAACAAAATGTATCAAGATTACAGGTTTTTTCACTTTGCTCTGTGGCTCAGATAAATGCACACTATAAATCACAGGGGCAGGGGGCTGGTAAAGGGCTTTTCTTTTTAAAGGCACACATTCATCTTGTTTTTTAAAAAAAGACAGTATCTCATTTGTGCCAACTGCAATATCACTCTTTTTGCTCAGATGCCCTCACCCCAGTGCCCCTAAATCAAAAGGCACTGTGTCCTAGGGGGCCGCAGTTCCAGCTAAGTACCTTCATGGCTCCTGCCCCCACCAGGGGGCATCAACCATAAACCATGGTTTATGTACTATGAAACCATACAGATACGATTGCCAAGATGCCCATAAACATGATGAGCCAAGCAACTGGATATTAGTCACTACTGCAGAGAAAACTCATGTGTAAACAACATTAAAACATCTCAAGTAAGCAGCCAGAAAGCCACAATTTCCAAGCCAGAGACTTGGAATTTCCAGACTAAAATCTGTAATTTCCGTAATGTACAGTTCAACTCCCAAGTTCCCTGGTTAGAAGTTTAAGAATGGCAAACATACTGCTCTCCTGGGGATTCATTTCAGGAAGGAATGGCATTAGATTCGATTGCTTTGGCAGTAAGTGACAAACATCATGCAGAGCTAATTTTATTGTTGCAACCTGCCTTATTAATATTAAAAAAAGGAAGCCAGCCAATGCATTTTTAACAGCATCTTTATTATTAACTTCACAAACTGCACCAAAAAATTACTTTTACTATGAAATACTTGGCCTGGTCTAGAGTGAACAATGTAAGGGGAAAAAAAAAAAAAAGGTCTTGCATATTATTCTGTAACCTCAATTTCCCGCTCCATCTTTACAATCTAAGACTATTTCCTGTTCTCTCAGAGCAAGAAAAATCACTAAAATACCAGTCCAAGAGACAGCCTCTGCTTCAAATATGACTGTGAATTTATCTAATCTATGCAGCAACGTGGGTACACACCTATATTCAAATCTGAGGTACAGAAGTGACAGAAGTGCATATTTTTAAGTCAAATTCATAAAGAGAGCAGCCAAGGCAACTACCCAGGGCTCTCAATGGCATCCCTGCACTTGGAACAGTCCACACGAGCTCTGGAAGACATCATTTCATAGCCACTTACCAAAAAAGCTTTGTGCTTGTAAGCTGTTTGTTGCAATTAATGTTTCTCTTTGATTGTGCTTCAGAGAAAGAAGGCGCATGGACTCCAACTACAAAATGGTGCCACAGGCTTGCAGAACAAAAGCCACATCAACGTTGATGATCAGTACGAGTATCAATGGCCACATTGCTGTGTCAGAGCCTCTTCCTGGTGACATCAGAGCTGGTTTTGTCAAATTGGATGATCTAGGCTCGCCAGAGCACCAGTGATTAGTGTAACTTAAAGAGAGCCTACAATGAAGCACCTCAATTCCATTCCCACTGTAACTCATCCAGACCAGCTTTTCAGTTCCAAAAGCTCAAAGTACTGCTGTTAGAAGATCTTAATACCCATTTATTGGCAAGACTCAGAAAAGCAAGCACAAACCTGATGAAAGCAACATGCCTATATTTACATGAACTCTCTTCAAGCTAATTCCTGAACTATCACCCTGCCCTCACTTAAGGTGGACCTTAAACCCAACTCTCCTGTGGCAAAAGATCTATGCAAATATCCTGCTAAAACCTATGATAAATACATGTTCCAGGACACTACATATCACCATCCCAACTAAGGTAGCACAAAACCTACCCCAACCACCTAAATACACCCCTTAGTCAGAGCTAAACACGGTTTACACCCTAAAAAGATATATTTATAACTTTTGCAAGGCAGCCTAGAACTCAGTCTCCAACACCACACGAGTTTTGCTCTCAACATTCCTCCCCGGGCTAATTCAAGTCTAATTTTTATAAAAAAAATGCCAGATCACTCTCAAAATGTGTGAATGGACTTCTGGTTAGACAATGCAGCAAGCACAAAAAAGCCAACGCAGTCCTCGTGGCAGAAGTGCTCTGAGCTGACAAGTCAGAGTCACAAAACACACTGAACTGAAAAAAGCCATCAGATATAAAACTGCTCAGAGGAAAAGAATAAGGCGTGAGAGAAAGGAAGGTGTGGAAAAAAAAAAGACATGGTGATACATCAATTTTCATTCACATTCCATACATCTGGACAAACAACTTGCATGCAACATGCTTAGAGAGAAACTGAAGATTAAGAAATTTCAACTTTTATAGCAGAAATAAAGCTCTTCTTTTTGTTTTGAAATAGAAAGCAATCCCATGTTATTAGAAATCAGAGCGCAGGTCTAACAACAGTGGATGGAGATCAAGTACTTCATCACATAAACAGTTTATCAAAGAACAATACTGACATCAATGCATTTGTAGGCATGCGAAAAAGAAGCATTTTTTACACTACTTGCTCCATTTGAGAATTTTAGTGAGCTGGCATGGGGTTAACCTCACTCTATTCATATACTTTGAATTAAACTCCAAGAATTGCTTTAAAATAAAGTTCCTTGCACATTCAGTGGAGATCTCACAATATGCCATTAGCAGTACTGCAAAAAAAAAAAACACAAACCACCCTTTGCTGTGCAACTTCATCACACTTCTACACTTTCTGTTCTTTTCCAATTTTTACAGATATCTTAATGCTTACAAATTCTTACCTTAATAAAGCTACTATGCCCTGTGCACACAATGGCAATGGAAAGGCCTATGCTGCCTGCGCCGCTGCCAAATCAAGGCAACGGCAGGACTGGGTCAAGAAGAGACGCTCTTCCCCGACTAAGAGCTGCCACCTGGCGGTAAAGGACAGACCTCTGCTCACCCGACGAGCCGCAACTCTCCCGGACATCTAAATCCCTCCAAGGATCAGCACTCTGCTTCCAAATCTGCACAGTCAGCAAACGGCTCGCTGCTCTGCCCACAGAGAAGCAGCCCTACTGGCACACGGACACCACGTTTAACCCACAGATAAATGCATTAAGTCAAGTCCCTGACAATTAATCCTTGAGCAGAGCAAAGTAAAGCAACCATCAGTTGAAACTCCCAGTGCTGTGCTCCCAGCCCATGCCTGGCTTGCACCTGAGTTAGTCTGGGTCTGGATAGACACGGTGTACTCTCAGGTACTACTCAAATCTTAACTACACTAAGTTTTGTATCACAAAAGTCAGGAGTAGCATATCCAGATCCCTCGCTGCAGGACTTGGGAAAGGCAAAGCAATCACATAAATCAAGCCAATAATGTGCTCCTGCAGCTTTTACTGAGCTCTCATTCTGAACCACTCATAAATCAGACAATGGTTTTGATGTGACATAACATATGTTAAGCTGTGTAATTACAGATCTTTAAACAGAGCATATTTTTTTCTAATTAAACACCATATCCAGAAATAACACTATCAGACATGCTTTCTTAATTAATACAGCCATATATCTATCTGCAGGAGGGGAAAATGTGAAAAGGAGCAATTTGAATAGATAAATGTGAAGGGGACACTATTTTTATTAATAACACCATCAACAACACCGACTGGAATTCCTCCTAGACAAGGCAGGATCCAGGTTAAATGTATGCATAGATGGTTTAAGAACCCACTTTCACACAATGCACATACCAATTAAATATCCATGTATTTATGCAGAAGAATGTTTTCCACAAACATAAGTGCTCACAATGTAGAAGTTACACTCATCACATATTCAGCAATTAAAAAGAACTAACCGCCCATGTTTCTACAAGGCCTTACAGCTTTCAAATTTCAATGCCTTTTGTAAAAATCACTGCTCACAATAGCACTCCCAAGAGCCCATTCTTGGCAGAGTGAAAAAGAGAAGGTGCTGCAGGAAGACAGAAAGTGTGAACATAGCTCCTATCCCTTCCAGCCTTGTTCAAACAAGCCTGTCTGGCAGTAGCCATAGGCCTGAGGCACTAGAGCAAGTCAGCCCCTCAGCACATCCCTCCGCACTCATTCAGAAGGTTACTTCAGAGCTCTGCAATAGAGCAAAAGCACTATGCCTTTGAATTGCCTATTCTTTGGAGCTGCGAGGTTTTAAAATAACATTTAAACCCAAAGCCTACTGCATCATGTAGTCAGACAAAACAGAGAAATCAAATATACTAAAACAAACACGTGGCACATTAGGCCTTAACTCAGAGCACTGCATTTTGCAGGGCCCAAGAAATGCAATATAGATAATGCCTTGCACTGTATTTCCCCTGCCTGCAGCTGCAGCCCTGCTTACCCATGTCCATTTTGCTCCACTGGGGCGAGATGGTGAACAAGGAGTAACCAGTGAAGAAAGATGCAGCATGCAAACATGAGCAGCAAATCTGGAGCAAGGGGCCAACAGGAAAAGAAACATTATCTGCCTTCCTGGAGAAGAGAAGCAGAGCTCTGCCATCTGTAGAAGGCTTGCTATGCCCTTCTTCTGTCCTCCTGAGGAAAAAGTGCTGTATTTCAAAGATCCTTAAATGAGAGCTAAACCCTAATCACTTAAAGGGGGACACGAAAAGCAGAGGATGCTCTCGTCTAGCAAAGAGCAAAGCTAATCAGAAGGGACCAAAGGTACTGGCCGCTCCCTGCCACTGGAGGGCGGTCGAGGCACTAAAGCATCCTAAAATCCCTCGGATTCCCCAACAGACAAGGAAGGAGCTCCCTGCACAGGATTTCAGCAAAACACAACGTACCGGCAATGACCACGCTAGGCCTTCCTATTAGCATGCCAGTCCTCATCTTCCCCTCCTCACATGAAAACTCAGGTGACTCCAGTGCCTGTTGGTGGAGCCCCATCCAGAACACCTCAGCTGCAACATCAAGTTCCAGAAATTCAGCATCTATGTGAAATTCAGCTATAATCAGAGGTGAAAGAAAAGAAAAAAAAAAAAAAACCAGAAGTGCCAAAAACGCTCTTAAAAGTGTATTTACTGTGTAGGCAAAACCAAAACTAAATGTTGTTAACCACACATTTTCCAGTGCACCACAGGAAACTTTGTCACTAGAAAAGGTTAATGACAAGTCCAAAGCATGGAACTAAAAAGAAAAGAAACCCACAAAAGATCAGAAGGCCCAGCACGTACCTATGCATTACATTACAACAGGGAGACAGTTTCAGATATCACCTGTAAATTGTGCTTTAATGCCAAAAAAAGTGCATTTCAAGAGTCCAAACTGAATTGCGTGAACTGAAAGTTCTTCTATGGCACAAAAGTTCCAAATTTAATAATCCCTGACCACAAAATATCTTCAGGTCTACAAGCAGTATCGGTAAGTAAAGACAAAAATTAACACTTCAGGGTTCAGCAGTTGCCTATTCAGGAGGCGATTTCAAAAAGTACAAAGGGCAGAAAAGTCAAAGTCAAACACTTTCATGCCGTAGCTTCTGGTAGGAGCCTTTACAAGGTGGACAGCATTGCAATGAGAGTGCTGCAATAGATCGGTCAGCCATACAGTACCCCAGTGAGCTGCAGAGATTCAACTGTAGCACTACCACAGCAGAGGTGGCATGGAGAGGGGTGCAGCACACAGCAAGCACATCAATCTGCACAGGCAGTCAGCACTGCTCACTGGCAAAAATGAGGGGGGGGAAATTCTGCAGGAGAAACTTTAGATATCCTGTGCCCTTTGTTTCAGGGACAGCTTCACTAGAAGTGTTCCTTAGCAGCTACAGAATACAGCAACAAGAGTGGCAAAAAAAAGGGGCAAAAAGATAAATGGTGAGAGCACAAGGAAAAAAGGAGGACAAAGAGAAAAGAAGCACAGGGAAGAAGGGTGGGAACTCAAAAAATGAAAGCTGAGAGACTAATACAGCCCATAAAGATCTGCAAAGTAATTACGCTTCTGCATCATAATCAATAGGTTAATAAAATTCCTTCCTCCACCCCCACTGGGATATGTGAAGAGAAAAAAACCCTACCAGCAACAGAAAACAAACAGAAAAATTGCATTTACTGAGCTAGTGCCAGAGGTTTCCCAGTTCTAATCAGGGAACATCAAGCTTGGCTACTACATTAACATTTTTCTTATGGAACAGCAGTGACAGTTAAGATTTCCATAAGAGAAAGGCATTTCAACAACAAGGTTAGACCAAGCATAAGCCTTGCACTATACTGGAATTAGCCATTGAGCCAAAGTAGGCAGTGACAAACAAATGATTAATCAAATTGCAGACCTAAGAGTCAGAAGGCATGCTGAGTTTCATCTTTCCCCACCAGAAGTAATTAAATTGAGTTCACTTTGGCATGCTAGAGAGACACGCATGAACTCCAACTATAATTGCCATAATAGCCCTATTTGTTGATTACTATAAATTCACAAAAAGGGGAGGGGCATCCAATTTCACTTAGAGGTCAAGAAGCAGAACAGAGGGAATAAGAAGAACCAAGAACCAGTGTTTGTACAACATATCCTAGTGATAATAAGGGATATAACACCACTACCCCCCACCTAAAAAACTCAACAGCCTCCACACATAATTAAATTATGGAGCACACAGAGATTAATTTCAGCTGTAGAGATAATACCAGTACAGGCAGTATTCCTCCCTGGAAACAGAAAAAATACATGCTCACAGAGTACTACTATTATCTGCACAAGCCATCATAGATTTGGAGAAAGCTGTGATGATCTCACCAAAATTTAAGGGGGGGGAGGGAGGTGGGGAAGGTAGTCAAATACTGAATGTGCTAAAAAGGCAAGTTTATATCAACCAATTACCTGCTTCTCAGAGAGAAAGAATATAAGAACTCCTCAGGTCTGCCTTACAGGTCCAGCAAAGGACAGAATTTCACCTACAGGTTTTCAGATTGTTTTGAAATCCAGGACTTCCACGTGTAAATAGGAATCAATGAACAGCGCTCAAGAATAATCTGCCTGCACATGATCACCAAAGCAACAAAAGATGTTGAAACTGCCAACATGGCAGTGCATATTTGAGACAGAAATCCACAAAGGGTGTAAAAAGCATTTGAAGACAATAGCCATTAATTAATCATCCAGTGCTTTAAGGCAATTAACAACAGGCAAGAATTCCCAAGTAGACACTTCAGTAAATTGATGTGAACCTCCAATTCAGACTGTACTTAAGTCTTCATAGATCTAATAGTAAAGAGTTGACCAATGCAAGGCTTGAACTTCCACTTACCACTTCTGGAGCCATCAACCGGCTGGCAGATCAGCACAGTAAATTCACACTATATATACACTAGAGTAGCCAGATACTAGATTTTGACACGTATCATCAATCCCCTCTTCCCTCTCCTGTTTCCTCCTGCACACCAATGCAGGTTCCAGTCTGTCCTTTAAACTGGCTTCCCCCTCAGTTTATAAACATCATACACTGGAAGAGTGGCATGACTGGAAGACTGGAGAGGGCAGCAGCTCCTTGAGTCCTGCTCACCGGGCAGCCCTGTAGCAGGCCTGCAGTATTGGCTCAGGACATACTGCAGCACTGCCTTTCTGAAAAAGTTGAGTCCCATGAGACAAGGTGCCCTGGAGGATTTTCCTACCTAACACACAAGAGCCTTCAGTCCATATAACCATCCTAGGCAACTAACCATACCTGTCCTTACCAACAACTACCTCAAGACTATTATTTTTTAATTACATTAGCCACATTAAGCACTACCTCCTACCATCTTAACTCTTTCATCATCCTTTCACCACTGTTTAGTTTATGATTTTAGGAGTCACTTAAACTTGATTCTTAAGATGTAATTGCATGTAAAAGTAAGTTTGTGGAAGCTTTCTCCAGCTCAGTATCTCAAGATTATGAATTCCATGCAGCAGCTGAGCTCCATGTCCATCATGTGTCATGAATACCCTTGTCCCTCTATAAATAACCAGCCTGAAATCCTTTAGAGCTGATGGAAGTGTTCAATTTGCAGGGGAAGAAAACTGTGTTGCTAAGGAACAGCAAAGGAAAAAAAAAAGGCCAAAGTGCTAATATGAAATGAAATGAAAGGAAGGAATTAATTTAATGGGCCCTTGATATGCTGGGTGTTTGGCATACCATCAGCAATTTAGCAGGCTGTAGGCTTTGTTTCAAACTTAGGCTGAAAGAATAGTCAGAACACGACTGCACCCTTAATTTTGGAATTAGCTGCATTCTCTCTCATTCATACAACAGACCCTGTCCACTGTTGTGGATTTCAGATAAAATTTTAAAAGTAAGCCACATGAATATCAGTTTGAACTACAGCTATGCCTACAGTTCTTGACAATCCACCCTTTCAGATGAAGACAAAGGGTGAGGATTTCCTTCACATTTTTCTCACTAGCAGACCAAGAGATGTGCATTGGCAGTACTGGCTTTCATGATTTGCTGATTTTGGCAGAGACCTCAGCAATGCACAGAACCAAACACTATTTCTTTTTTTCTGTTTTATAGTATTTTCAGGAAAATGTTTTCTAGTGTTTGTAATCACTTAGAAGAAAGACTCATTGTGGTAGAAGACTTCTAAAGCTCTTCCTCCACTGAGAATTTTAGCTGTTTTAAAGAGCATTTCCTTTTCTTCTTGAGACAGATCTTTCTCTAGATGTTTTTCTTCTTTTACCTTTTTCCTTCAGCTTACTTAAATAAAAGAGTTACAACTGCAGAGACTACATCTCTGGCATATTTAGCAATGCCTTTACAATTTCTTACATGTTTTCCAACACTTCAGTTTAAGTATCACAAATGCCTGGCATTTAACATTCCCAAAATCAAAATTCCAGTACTTCAATTGTTCAAGTTGTACTTTAACTCACAAAATGCTAAGTATCAAACTGACAACCTCACCTTCTTCCTTTCTCACTATGGTTTTAGGGACTATACTGTTAAACACTGTCTGGTAAGTAGACTTTGCCACATGAAGGTTTCCAATTAAATAACAATAACTATCAAATAACAACTAACAACTACAAAACTATCACACTTTCGTGCAACAAACAACAGGTAAACAACTTCATGAGTAGTTTACAAGGAACTGACTTACCAAAATGAGGTAGGTGACCCACCTATCTTCTCATTTGCACCCACCATTACCTCCTTATGCCCTTAACTGTGTATTCCCAGATCTTAATTCATTTGGGTCTTACTGGTTGAATGTACTAGTTTTATAATGCCTAGTTGATGAAATAAAAGAAAGACTTCTCCCTCAAAATTCTGTTTAACTTTGTGATGTAGAAACAAAAAACACACTAGTTATGCTATAACTACACTTTTTCTGTAAAGAATTTTATGTGTCATTCTAAAGCTTGGGCTCATTAGGTTCTGCTGTAACTATCTTTTTCCCCCCATGTGCATCCACTTTTACTGGAGCATGAAAATGTCCTAGATAAACACCATACAAGAAATGTTGACATTAATACAATGAGCTTTACATACATATGCTAATTGCAACTCCCACTCTATGCTATTTTTGTCTTACCTATTGAAAAAATTTTCCAGACCTGTAAACCTTTCCAAACACTGTTTCATATAGTTATAGGATAAAAACATGAACTCTGTATTCCCTGCTTTTTGAGAAACACAGATAGAGCAGGTTAGAATTGCAGAGAAAGGCACAGCAGTAGACTTCTCAATGTGCCTTTGTGTGGCCATTACAGATAACACTGTATTACCATAGTTCTTTCATTTCTTTTTGGAAAGGCAAAACTTAAGACCTTCAGAGAAAATAACATAGGCGCTGCCCCATTTCCTGAATTCGTCGCTGCTAGGCTTCACTCATCACTCTTTTGTATCAGAAATTAAGGACACACAAAATAATCTGCTACCATACAAGAAAACCAAGAAAAAGGTTAACAGAAGTTTAAAAAGATCACCAGATATGTTTTTCCTGAATCTGAAAGTGCCATTCACATCACCAGAGGGCACTAGAACTCACCCAGCTCACCAAGAATGGGCTTTTGTGCGCTGCCCCCTCTTCAGTGCAGCAGTCAATTGTAGTGTAACAAGAGAGGTCCATTTTCCCAAAATAATGTTACGTTGCTATAAAGATGACTCATCCCTTTCGATTGTTTTCTATTTGTACAAGTGTTTTCCTTCTTAAGATACTGTATCTACATGACAGCGTTACAAACTCTTCCTTTACTGCTTTGCTGTCCCATAGAAAGATTCTAGAAAATCAGGCACCTTACATTCTAGGCACTGTAGAACCACTCATGCTACAGCCTGGAAGCACAAAACTCAGAAGCACAGAGAAGGAAGACATTCACTTACGTGGACTCTTCCACACTGGTCTCGCCTATACTGGAAATAAAAATCAGGGAGTTCCAACAGGGATGGGAGTTTGAGATAGAGAAGGAAGCTAGACCATCTACAGAGTATAGAGAAGGGAAAGAAAACAGGTTCCAGATACAGGCCCCTTGTAAGTTTTTTTTAAAGCTGGAGTAAAGCATTTATTTGTTATTACATTTATTACACTACTTATGGACAGAGAAGATGGAAAGACACAAACATGCTCACCGTGCACACAGAGGTTTCATCTCCAGTCTTTACTCTGTTCCGAGCCAAAAGCTGCTCCAAGAGGCTTATTCTGTGCAGCAGCCAGGAAAATGCCAGCAGCAGCTCCCGACTACCTGCTGAGCCATCAGAGGGGAGCCGATAGAGTTCTGGCCTGTCATAGCCATGGTACCACAACACTGCCTTCACAAACCTAATTTGGTTATCTGAAAAGAAGAAAACAATTGAGAATAACATACTGCACTACTCAGTGCATTCATTTATGCTTCAGTTACAGAAACTGCTATCACCTCTGAGAGCAAGATTTTTAATCAAGCATAAGATTCATGTAAGACAGTGGAGTCTACAGGCTTTATCAATAACCAATAGATGACAGGAGTGTAAAGGGTAAAAGCTTTCCTTATGCTGCCCCATTCTCAACTACAGAACTACTACTAAGGGAAAACAAGAAAATTAAAGTTGAGATCAAGGCCAGTAATGGCCTCTTGGAGATTAACAAAGGCAAAAAAGGTAAACAGCCATCCCCACTGAAACAGGACTCCAATTCACCTATTCATTTTTTATGATCTACCAAGCACGCTATGAATTAATAAATACTGAGTCACTTTACTCCTGAAGAAACTGGAATTTAGAGACAGAAGTTTCGCAGCGTGCTGCAAATCTCTGAGCACCATTGAGCAGGCAGACATAATGCAGCATGCCACATGGACTGTTTAATTCTCAGGAACACTCTGATCTATATTCCTTCACACCAGTAAATGTCACCTGACAGCTACAAGACAGGCATTACAGAACCGTAAAATACCGAGGAAAAAGCGAAAACTTATTTAATAAGGTTCTGACCAGTAAGCCTCAGCTCTGTATTATGTCAAAACTACAATAAAGAACATAATTAAGGGGCACCATGATAAACAATACACACTGGGGAAGAACCAACACTTGTAAAAGGAAGTCCTGCGCAAAAAGCTACTGAAGTTCCCCAAAGGCAACTACAATCAAGTTGTAGTTCCCCAAAGGCAACTACTAGAAGTGATTAAGGAATAGTCAACCAATGCAGGACAGTCAGACTTCCCAATGGGATTTAAATAGCACAAAGAAACGAAGCCATTACAGTGGAGGGAGAGGGAAGGCCCTTCAATCAATGACAAGTGTCTAGCAGACAAGAACCAGAGGGTAGGAACAAATGGTGGTTTCAGATGAGGGCTTTGTGCTAAACAGTTGCTGTTCAACCAAATCAAAATGACACACAAACAACATGATAGTGACAGAAAATTTGGTGCTGATGTGGTATTACTCAGTAGTAAGGAATGCAGGCAGATCATGAAGGACTGCAGAACCTAATGAGCCCAGGCATTAGAATGACAGACAAAATTCTTTTTAGAAAAAAACTAAAAAATTATATACACACAAAAAAACACAATCCTAACTGTACTGACACAGCAATGGGCTTGGTGCTGATCACTGAACTTGGGAACACTATCTTAGATGATAAACAATTTTCATGACTATCACACGATGTGAGAACTATATGGTTCTCATATGCATCCAAAACCAAACAGAATATAAGAAACCTAGAAAGCAAACTAAACAGAACACAGGGAATAACACTATCCTGTTGTCTATATCTATGTGACCCCACATCTCAAGTTCATAGTGTTATTTTACTCCTTCAGTCACAAAAAACAAAGAGAAGATGAGTACGATGACAAATACAGAAAAGCTCCATTTTAAGAACTGATGACGTAGGCCAAGAAGATGACTGCAAATGGCTGCAAAAGAACTCCTTAAAATGGAAAGTACTGTGGAATGGGTGAATAGGGAGTAACCTGTTTGTACAACATTCAATAAAAGAACTGTGAGCCACCAAGCAAAGTTAGCAAGTCTGTGAATAAAAAGTTAGAGATGTTCTCCAAGCATACAGCAAAGCCCTGAAATTTCTGGCCATGAGATACTCTGGATACTGAGAGTTACACAGGCTCACAGAGGAACTGGATTGACAGGAGTGCATGGAAGCTTATGAAATACAAAGACAACCTTTCTGGTTTAGGACATTTGAGATGTAAATTACTGGAGGGTGAAAGAATACTCCTCTGAAAGAATCATTCTATTTTTTGCTCTTTCCCCTGGGCATCCACTTCTGACAGCCAGAACAGCTGGATGAAGCTAGAGCAACCTTCAATTTCATAGCATCATAGAATAGTTAGGGTTGGAAAGGACCTTAAGATCATCTGGTTCCAACACCCCTGCCATGGGAAGGGACACCTCACACTTAACCATGCCACCCAAGGCTCTGTTTGACCCGGCCTTGAACACCGCCAGTGATGGAGCATTCACAACTTCCCTGGGCAACCCATTCCAGTGCCTCACCACCCTTACAATAAAGAATTTCTTCCTCATATCCAATCTAAACTTCCCCTGTTGAAGTCTGAACTCATCACCCCTTGTCCTATCACTACAGCCCCTAATGAAGAGTCCCTCCCCAACATCCCTATAGGCCCCCTTCAGATACTGGAAGGCTGCTATGAGGTCTCAATCAGTTCTAGCATTCTTAGAAAGTAAGGAAAAAATCTGCTCTCCTTTTCCAGCGTAATGCTTCAGTATTTCTGTAGGGTTTCATAAAAGAAGCACAGTAACAGATGCAAAATTAACAATAATTTTTTGCAGAAATAGTGTTTTGCATAACAGAGCTGCTGTGGAAACGCATGACCTGGGTTTAAACCTAGCCTATTTCTGCATTACAGACACAAAAAAGAAACCCAAACACCCGAATCACTTTGCTTGCTCTTTCTGCAGAACCTGTGAATGTAAAAACAAGCAGCTTCCCTTCACAATGTCAGTGTGGCAGAAATGCCTGTGGTTTGCTAAAAATCTTGCTATGCAATATAATCCTTTAAGCACAGGGAGATCACTCAGATAGTAGAGATTTTATTTTGATCCCTCTTGAATATTCTCAAGTGAGCTAGGTTTTCATGTTGCCTTTTCCTTTGCTTCCTTGCATTTGTCAAAAAAGGAACCACCATAACAGGTAAAGGGAGAAATGCTCCAAAAGGATGGAAGATCAGTACATACTTTCCTCCTTTTTCAAAGCAAACCAGCGTCACATACTGCCATCTGCAGTTCAGGAAGCTCCACAAGAAATCACCTCTCAAAGAAAAGGAACAGAGCAAGCAAGGTGCATCTCTCTGCTCTGATACACCTCTCAGGACCAGACCCACCCAGGCAATTTGCCACCTGAATTACTGTGTTCAGGACCAGACCCACCCAGGCAATTTGCCACCTGAATTACTGTGTTGCTCTGGTCCTTTATCTCCCCCTATTTCATCTCTTCCTCTGCATCAGGGAGTGTGATTAGTGCGAGTATGCGGCAGGAATTGTGGGCGAATGGTAAAAGCATGTGTCAGGAACTGGGGCTCAAAGAGCCTTTCCGTAAGCTCATAACCTTATAGAAATCACTTTCCTCATCTCTAAAGCGCTCAGATAAATGGCAGCAGAGGCTACAGAAGTACCAAGATGGATTTGTCCATAACGTGCAGCCAAGAGGGGAAAAGAAACCCCATCACTTACATATCAGATAAAACCAGTCACTCAAACACCTCCTCTTTGACAACATCTTCTTATGGCATTCCATCAGGATTGGGCAATTTATACAGAAAGAACCACACAGTCCTTCCAACTAAACACATTCTGCATCCATATTATTTATTATATTCAGCAAGTAAGACCAAGCTGTGGATGAACCTCAATGTTCAGCCCTCTTAAGACTATACTCAAGATGTGCTGTTCTGCTTTATGAATCCTGAAGAATATATTCAGTGAATTACAGCATGATATTCAAATAAGGGTTATGCATTATCCTGGCAGGCTAAAATGGAAAGGAACTAAATCAAGTACAAGAACACACAGATACATTACTTCACGCATTCAGGCAAGAAACACCTGCATAGGTAGTGGTATGATGAGAAACTATTGCTGCAGAAAAAAATTTTCTGCTTCATTTGTCAAACACACAAAAATATACTGCAGCTCTAGACCTCTTTCCCATACTATAAAAACTTAATGGCACCTCCAGAAAAGAAACATTTCCTCCAGCTATCTAAGTGTAGATATAGCACTGCCACCTGATGTGGCTGTCAGGTTGTTAACCAAGTCCATCAGCTCTCAGCCTCTATGAAGAGTGCACAGCAAGAAATCACTGATCATGACTTCATCAGCAAGGTTATGCCTACAGTACTATTGCACAGCTTACTTGGACTTGTACTCCTCTGATGAGAGACCCATTGTTCTAACATGTTTAAGGGGCTGGATTAACAGCTTCCCACCAAAGTTTACAGTAAATGCTTTTCACTGTGTGAAGAAAAATTTTTCCAAAACAAGAAATCAAGAGTCATTTGCAGAATTTTATAACCACTGGCTGGGGCTTCTGGTTTCTTTTTGCAAGAAGAGTTCATACATTTTAAAACATCAAACTGTGTGGTTTGTTTTTTTTCGTTCATGATTTTTCAAAGTTTACTTTCTCCTACCTAAGCAATGAAATACATCAACCATTTAAAAACATGGTGCACAAAGTTTTCCTGAACAATATGACAACCATAAGAAGGGAATGACTAGCAGCTGTTGTATTCAAAGTAAATTTCAATCTCCTCTAAAATTCACCTACATGACAAGGTCAGCTCAAAAACGGACTAATGAAAACTATTAACTCAAAACAGAAACACACACTGGGGTGCAACTTCAAATGTCACTTGATAAAAAGGACTTGCCACATTAAGGAGAAAATTTCTGGAAAACATAATCTATCCTTTTCTAGGGGCAAAATCTGTAAGAGCATTCTGTCCCTGCCACGTGAAGCTTGCTTATAATAAGCACCTTGCAATTGCAAAGGGTCCAACACCTACCACACAATCCTTGAAATGTAGGTCTCAGTTTATGGAGTAGCAAGAACCACCACTGTGACTGCAACAATACATGCAGACTACAGGCCAAAGGTCAGTGTTTCCTCTAGGAAAAGGAAGGGTACAACAGCATCTGAGTATGGCTTCTCTTTTCCAGAAACCTGCTCCTATGCACATAGTAAACCTTACACTGAAGGAGCCTTCAGAGCCCTCCTCCAGGATTTGCCAATTGCTGTTCTCTTTGTTTAATTAAGAAAATTAAGAGGTTGCACAAAAACAGCAAAGACAGGAAAGCCTGATCCATGGACTAAAGCACTAGACTTGGATTAGGGGAATTTATTTTGATTCTTTGATGTGCAACAGGATCCTATAACAAACCAGAAAAAGTTATTTAGTCCCTATGCCCAAGGCTCCCCTTCACTTACATTAAATAAATACATGAAAGACCGCAAGTGCTCCAGAGCAGGGACAGAGAAGGAAAGCAGTAAAATACTGATCTCGTTCGCAGCAAACTCATTCACTTGGCCAAGCAAAGGTAACTGTTGTAATTTGAAAAACAGTATGGCTCTAAAACCTGAATTTCAGCTTTAATCACCATGTTGTAACCAAACAAGTTTCTTAAAAATCAGCTCAGCAGTTCTGAGCAGAATCACAAATTCCTACCTTGCAATCCACCATCAGAAGCTGCCTTTGCTCTCTCTAGTCAGCAACCTGCCACATGCATGTGGAAATCCTGTCTCCAAATGCAACAAGCAATGAGCATGGGAGCAGCCAGGATTCAGCAAGGTTGCACTTGTGCAGGACCACACTACAACACTGTAGGAGACAGCAAACAGACTTACCATACACAGCAGATTGTGTACGAGTAGAAAAGCAAAAACAGCCAAATGAAAAATAGCAGTCCTGTGAGTAACACTGAACCATGCTCATTTCCTACTGAGCTACCAGCAAAACTATGCTGGTTTTGCTCCACACTCCACAATGCTTAGCCTTTTTTAACTCTGCTTACAGAGCCATCGGATTCCCAGCTCTTCAGGGGCTTAAACAGTGTCATTTAGGTTTCTTTGCTTTCAAAGGCAAAAGTGGGTTTTGAGTGATTTTGGTCTGAGGAAACCTTTATCCATGACAGAGAATTCCATTCTCAAAACTTCCGCTGACAAAGGGCTCTAGATAGACATCTTTCAAGAGAGAAGTCTGAAGAGCAATGCAGTTGGAATAGCATACATTTAAGTAAATAGTGCTCTGTGATTGTGAACAACAAACCTGTAGTCAGCTTCCCTCTGAAGTAGTGGCCCTGTCCATAGAGATATTCATGGTCCCTCTAAAATAACTGCACACTTTTTGTCTAGAACTTCAATCCAAAACTCTGCCTTTACCATAGAATAGTTTGGGTTGGAAGGGTCCTTAAGATCATACAGTTCCATCTCCCTGCCATGGGCAGAGAGAAGGAACTAGATCAGGAACCTTCCACAAAGCACAGCCAGCCAGACTGACTAGGTTACCTATGCCATCAGACTCTGTCCACTTGCGTCCATGGATTTGTTTCAGAAGAGCGTAGAGCAGCCTCCAGAAATCCAAGCTCTGTAAAAGAGAGGAATGAGGAAAATGAGCAGGCAAAATATCTGCCATATATTTAGCCTTAATTAGGCAATTAATCCTGTATCTGAGCATCACCAGTTAATAAGAAGAGCACACCTGCATCCTGCCAACACTGTTGGATGAGGCAGGTTCCCATATTAGCTGTCTTGTGAACACAACCTACAGTGAGGTGCACTCAGTAAGAGAAGGGTTACTAATGCTGTCTATACAGCAAGACCCAGCACTTCTACTTTGAGGCACATGCATACAGGAGCACAGCTTCCAAAGTATCTGCCCTGATATAACTACATATGGTACAACTTGCCCATAGTCAAACTAGTACTCAAACACACTGTAAAGATCTGACAGTGATCGTATCAAAAACTCAGAAAGAGGCAGCACACAAGGAGTTGGACCTGGAAATCACTTCTTGCCCACACAAGGGCAGCACACTGACAGACTGAAACAGTGATTCTTACTGTTGGAATTCCAGTCAACACTCGTAAAATGCTTAAAATAGAAAACTGAGCAAGGGGAGCACCCCGTATGCAAGCTGGAGGCGCAGCGAGCATCACCCCGTGAAGCCCTGATGCAAAGCCCCAAGCTGTTGTAAAGGGGAGCAAGCCTGAGGTGACCCTCGGAAGGTGCCGCAGGCCACAGTGAAGCACCAAGTTTTAAGCCACAGGACGATAAAGCTGTTTCAGGCGCAGAGTCTGCCGACAGTCACCCACACAGCGTTGTGCTCCCCCTCAGTCCAAGGACCAGGGCTCGATCCCACTCGGGTGTCCCCGTCCCTCCCTCCTGAGACCGGGCACCGCTCGGGCACCCCTGCCCAGACACGGCGCCGCCCCCGAGGGCGCGGAGGGGTCGGCCGGCACACAACAGTGGGGGCAGCCGGCGAAGGGCGCTAAGGGGCAACCCGCGCTCACCGCCTGCGGCCGGTCGAACTTGGCGCAGCGGAGGGTGTCGGGGGCGGGCCGTGCGCGGGGCGGCAGAGCCCGGCACAGCGCCCCGACAGCC
>JAOEHY010004916.1:0-13564 GCA_025447955.1 Psilopsiagon aurifrons
GCTTGTTTTACAGCTTAAACCGCGGCAGCTCTTTTAGGAGGGGGAGGTGGGTTAACAAACTGCGTGGCTGATTTACGACTTAAACCACGACAACTAAGAATTTCATATTGTACAATACCAGTAGGGCAGTAAAGAAATTAAGTTGCTTGTATCTAGAACCATCCCCCCAAAAAAGGCTAATTTCATTCTGACCTTTATTCTAGAAAAAATCTGCTTTTTTCACCAAAACTGCCTTAGCTCAGAAAGAACAGATCTCTTTTGTGTCTGAGTTATGAGGGCAGATCCTTTTTTCAGCTATATTCACATGCTACATTAAATCCTCTTCAGAAATTAGAATGCCTTCCAGTTCTTCCGTCATCAAATTAAAAGTTTAACCATGTCTTTCCATCTTGAATTTCCAGAGTAATGTCATGATTTAGACCTAGCTGGCAACTCAGCATCACTCAGCCATTAGGTCAGCCCTCCTTTTTCCTCCCTGGGCGGGATGAGGAGGGGAAGCAAAAGAATGTAAAGCCCACAGGTTGAGATGACAGTCTGATAACTAAAGCATGATATGATACTATGTGATATGATAAGTTAATAAGGGAAATAACAAGGGGAGAATGTGATATGATAAGATAATAAGGGAAATAACAAGGGAAGAGAATATAAGACTAAAAGGGGAAAGGAAAAAAAACAATAAACACAAGTGATGCACAATGCAATTTCCCAACACCCATCAACCAATACCCAGCCTGACCCAAGCAGCAATCTGGGCCTTCTGGGTAACTCCTCCCAGTTTATAGACTGGGCGTGAACTCCTGTGGTATGGAATACCCCTTTGGTTACTTTGGGTCAGGTGTCCTACCTCCGTTTCCTCCCAGCTTCTTGTGCACAGCATGACAGACTGAAAAGTCCTTGATCAGGGTAAGTCCTACTGAGCAACAAGTAAAACATTGGTGTCTTATCAGCACTGTTCTCAGACTAAAGCAGAAACACAGCACTGCACCAGCTACTAGGAAGGAAAAAAATGACTGCTACATCTGAAACCAAGGCAAGTTAAAAGTGCAAAGCACTAAAAGCCCTAATAACCACTTTTAGAGATAAGCCTCCAACAAAATATCTGGTCCCTCAATAGATCTGAGATGAGGGAGAGATATTATTATTAGACATTTAAACTTTTATTTCAGACTACTGAAAGTTATGTTCTAAGTAGAGGACAATCAAACACATCTGGACTTCAGTGTATGATCTGGAAGTTGTCTATTAAAAAGCAGCCCTACAGCCAACGAAGATACCATATTTTAATATATTTTTTCAGACATGATCTCAGATTAAATCAAGAATAGCAGTCATGCATCTGTGATAAGGTGCATTTCTATTAGAAGATTGGGATAATGAGTTCATCTACAAAAAGGCCCATTATATGGTGACTAAACAGCACATTACCAGTGAAATAAAAAATTAGCAAAATGGACTCATCTTAATTTAGCCTGAAAAGGTTATCATCAAGTGAATTTGCAGGTTGGAAGACCTTTTAAAAAGTTTATAAAAGAAGACAAATTCATTTGTGAAACATTACAGTAATCTGCTGTAAGATTGAAAGCTCTAAACAAGCTATCAGAAATATTTCACACTAATGAAAGTCACTGTATATAAACTGGACATTGGAGGGACAACTGAAAGTAATAGTGTTCCTAAGCAACAGGCTAAATCCCACTATGTAAAATATGATTTGTTAAGTTTCGTTGCTCTGTTACTTCACTGCCTCCAGAATACCACTCTTCCTTGCAATAAGATTGCCACTGCAAGGAGACAAGGATTAAAACCCAAGGTATTCCCTTAAGTAGGAAAAATATTCCATTATCTCCATCCATTCTACAATCTTACTAATAAGGCAAATGCAGTAATCATTTCCTTTACAGTCTGGAATATTTAGCTTTCTTATTTCTGCAGTACTGCAATTAAAACCAGAAAGCTATAAGTGGAACTGGAAGGGGTAAAACCTTTTCTTTACTTATACAACTGAAAGTATTATTGTAGCAATGACAGAAAGCCTGAGAAGGTTAATATTAATTCTGCAAATATGTTTATCTCCCAAGTTTTCTGAGATATTTTACCCTCATGAATCACGTCACAAATGATCAAATTAAGTTATTCAAAGAATATTTAATTGATCAACAGTGTACATCATGGTTTGGGGACATGCACTATAAAGAGTAGAATCACAGAACAGGAATGCATCTCATGATGATCATCAGAAGGATCATCTAGTTCACCCCCTGCTCAAAACAGGGTCAGCCAGAAAAGGTTGCTCATAACGATGTCCAGTGGGGTTTCGGGTATTTACAATAATGGAGGCACCACAACTTCTACGAGCAACACATAACATCGTGATCATGTTGTCTGTGTTAAAAAAAAAAACCAACACCTGAACAGCAAAACAAAACAAAAGTACAAACCAAAATAAAACCAACCAACCAAACCACAACAAAAAAAGCCCCAACTTGTGTTTAAATGGTATTTCCTGTATTTCAATGTGTGCCCATTGACCTTGTCCTGTCATTGGCTACCACTGAGAAAAGCCTAGTACCTTCTTCTTCAGTCACCGCTATCAGATATTTGTACACATTGATAAGATCCTTGTTACCCTTCTCTGCTCCAGGAGCAGAGAAGAATCATCTGTCATATGAAAGCAGCTCTCTCAGCCTCTTCTCATGTGACAGATAGTTCAGGACCTTAATAATCTTTTCAACCCTTTGTTAAACATGGTGTAGGGTGAGGCATCCTTGCCCATGGATGCCCTTTCCAATCCTAATTATTGCATGAGTCTATGATCCCTGTCTCTCTTGTGATGAGGAGACCAGCTCTGGACTCACAACTCCAAATGCGTCTCATCACGGCTGAGGAAGGAGGAAGGATTACCTCCCTTGACCTACTGGCAACGTTCTTCCTAATGCAATTTGAGACAGTTTTCCCTCTTTGAGCTGCTAGCTCATGGTCAAGTACAAGTCCACCAGGACTTCCAGGGCTTGTTTTGCAAAGTTTCCATTCAGTCTTCAGACTCCACTGCTGCATAGTTTCCCCTAGGTGCAAGACTTGACATTTGCATTTTTGAACTTCATGTGACTCCTGTCAGCCATTTTTCTAACCTATTGAGGTCCCAATGAAGAGTAGCAGAACCATCTGGTATATCCATCACTTTGCTACTTTTCCTGGCTCTTATCATCTGTGATCTTGCTGAGGGTGCTATGTTGTGTCATCTACATCATTAATGAAGAAGCCCTGGTATCGATCACTGGGGTATACCACTAGGGCCTGCCATCTAAATGGACTTGGTACCATAACAGCACTTTGAGGCCAGTTCAGTCAGCTTTCAGTCCACATCACTTATCAAATCCATAATTCACGAGGTGTCTATATGGATATCATAGGAGGCAGCATAAAAAGCCTTGCTAATGTCAAAATAAACACCATACACCAAGGCAGTCATCTCTTGATAGAAAGCTATTAGGTTGGCCTGACGTGATTTCTCCTTCATAAATCCTTGATGATAATTCCCTTTCACCTTCTTGCACTTCATATGGTAACTGATACATTTGGGAATAGTTACAAGAATTATTTGCTCCATCAGTTACCCCACAAATTGATTTGAGGCTGACTGGCTTATAGTTCACTGGATCCCTTTTCTTGAAAATAGGGGTGATGTGTATATCCAGTTTGTTTAAAAGAGCCATAACCTGATCTTTTCCCACAAAAGTAAGTTTTCCTTTATCCAGACTTTGTCTCAGGTCTCAGGGGCCTGGAATTCCTGAGGTCAAATCTCACCAGTGAAGACCAAGGTAAGGAAGGCACTGAGTACCTCAGACTTTTCAATATTCTTTGTCACTGGGTTCATTTCTTCATTCAGCAGTGGGCCATGTTTTCCATTGTCTTCCTTTCACTGCTGATGTACCTGCGGATGCTCTTCTTGCTGCCTTTCAGATTCAACTCTAGGCAGGTTTTAGCTTTCCTAACCACAGTCCTGCATGCTCAGTCAGCAGCTTTATTTTTATTCTGGATCCCTATATTACATGTTTTTGATACAGTCAAGAAACTTATGTTAATTATGTCTCATAGCAAATAAGAGAGTTCAAGTAACATTTTAACTGTTAAAAGGTTAGGCTCATGGGGGGTTTTTTGTTTTGCTTGGAGGTGGTTTTATTTTGTTGTTGTTGTTTTCAATTGGAAGCTGTTCTTACATAAATAATGGCACCGGGTGGAATTCCTGCCTGACCAGTTGCTTACAAAAATATAAAGAACTGCATAAAACTTACCACAGAGCCTTAAAAGGATGTAGTGCTGCTCAGTTTAACAATTGCATGAAAATGAAGCAACAAAGCCAGCAACAATTCACAACCATTGGTTACATACCAAAAGTGCTTATAAAACATACAACAAGAAATTATATAAGTTCTGAAAACTGCTCCCCACTACAGCAAAATACCCTGAGACTTGAGCTTTGGTTAGAGTTACTTATCTATAGCCAAATATATACTGATTGGTCTTGGGTGGAAGGAACACACATAGCACAGATAACAGCTGAAAAATGTTTCAACTGACAAAGTTAATATTGTAAGAATGCATTTTTGCAGTATTTTATACCAGTTAGCCTGTGAATTGGATTGCCATTAATAATATCACTTCCATCAATGAGAAAAAAGTCCAAGGTACCTACAGCCTATCTAAGGTTTTATCTCTTATTTCTCTATTTTGTCTAAATAAGAAATGTAAATCGGGACTGTCTCATTAACATGCTTCTATCCACCCTTCACATATGCTATACATGATGTAATTAATATACATGTAGTAGTAATCACTATAAATGAAGTAACATACAGTGTGTATGCTACGCTAATTCTTCAAAAAGCCTTTGGTCTTCACAACTAGTAGAGGAAAATCAGTATGAACTACAGCTAGATAAGTGAGCCACAGGTTTTCAATGCATTTTAATTTAAATAAAAGTTATATCCCAGACTTCTAGCATACTAGATCTAGATTGGTATTTTCCAATCACTCTGCCATGTCTTCATATACTACATAAAAACATTCTGAGCAAAGAGAGAAAACCACTAAGTAATATTTGTATGAACTGTATTCAAATTTGTTGCTTTTAAAACAGATTGATGTATTTGATATTAAACCTGGCAGATCTGGTATTTTTTTGTTATTTTTAACTAATCACATTCTGTGTAAAAATTTGTGTTACTGATATTTTGGTTGTATGTATGCCATGCTCATCAAAGTTTTCTTAGTTTTATCATTTTTATGCCTAGAGACCATTTTTTTGTTTCCACAAGTGCTTCTATAGGTCAATATTTTGAATCGCTTTTAAGTAAATTTATATAGAAAAAATCTAGTTTCCCCGTTTCCACTGTGCCAGTTTATAACTGCTATCATTAAGAGTATGGCTAATTTAAAGTGGAAATAACATTGTATTTCAATGTAGTTCTGTATCCAGTCAAATAGTTTTGTGCTCACTGGTTATGTAAAGTCTGGTTTTCTGTTGGAGCTGGGTTTTACTCAGGAGCTGAGTTAGAAACAGATTTTAAAGTCCCATGCGTCTGGATGGAATATATAGTCCAGCTGATTCCTGATGACTGCAGAGGGAGAAGAAGGAAACAAAACCAAACTAAGCAAAACAAAATGCAAAACCACATATATTTGCAGAAAAGGAGCAATAGTGGAAAAACTGACAAAAGGATCTTTCTAAATTAATCGCAGGTGCTATTGTAATGTAATCATGCAGCTTTCTGTGATACAGTAATGCCCTTCAGGGTAAAAATCCAGCATAAAGGAACCTGCTTCCTCAAAAAAGTAAGAGCAAGTTCAGCTTTTCTTCACATTCTTGTTCACACCACATCCCATCTGCAGTGAATTGAAGGACATGCAGAGATATTTTTTAAATTGGACATTTTTACTGGGTTTTTTGTTTACTTTGTTGTTTGGGTGGTTTTTTATTTGTTGTTTTGTTGGGTTTTTTTTTTCTTTTTTTAATTTTGCAGTTTTAATAACAGATAGCCATCTTTCTGAAAATCGTAAACTTCATAATTAAGAGATTTCTGGAAACAGGATATTCTGTACCACCACCTCAGTCCTGCATTCTCATATATCCTCTGAGGCTCCACCTCTGGCTATTATCAAGGACAAAACAGTTGGTAAAGTTGCTGCCTAACAGACTGTTCATTTGTGCGCAGATCAAACGCCTTTGTTTCCTGATGTGTTATAAAATTTCATGACAAATGTTAGTCATCATCAGCATGTGCAATTTTTAAGATGGTAAAGCCAAATAAAACATCATTAGATTTTTAGCTATTATAAGTTGAAAGTCATAAAGATTAAACAAATCTGTTTGGTTTTAGGACTACTCTTATATAATTAGTCATTTGAGAACATAAATTAAAATACACAAATGTGAAAAAAAAATCAAGGAAATATATGAGACTGTCAGGAAAAGCAAGTCAGAATGCTGTTTTTTATATGTGAAGGTGCAGTGTTGTTATACCTTGCGAAATGGACATGGTCAATCAAGTTTATTGACTGTGGAAGAAATCTATAGTTCCTTCAGATGTGAAGGTTTATTCAGTTTCCTGCTGAGAAAGTGGGCATTAATTAATTTATCATGTTTGTGTTTTCATCACTAAAATTAGACTTCGGTGATTGCACTGTTTTTAAGGTTTCATATCTGTGTACTAATCACACCATTGTAGAAATGAAAAATCCTGACTTCATCAGACATTATATTACAAGATCTGTTTTCATCCCAAACCAAGACATAGTATGTTCTTACAGTATTAAATGAAAGGGAAACACTGCAGACATAAAAAGACTGTGCCTTCAAACTGGAACTGATTATAATCAGTGTCTAGGTTTACCAGGACAGGCCAGTTAATCACCCCGTGTTTTAGCTAATAGAGAATTCTCTTGCAATTATTCAAGTGAAATTTCTTTGTGATTAGATTATAAAGTGAGATCCTTACTATAAGATTAAGGGAAAAGATAAGTTGGTTTAGATCAGCAGAATTATTAGATCAGCAGAATTATAAAATTCAGCTCATTGAAATTACAGAAAAATGACTGTTGAAATAAAAATATTATGGAAAAAGCGAGTATTAACAGTTCAGTTTAGCCTCTTTTTAAAGCGTATATATAAACTAATGTGTCCAGGGTGACTAAAGGAAATATAAAGTTCATTATGATTTTTTTTTAAACAAACAATTTAAAAAGCCCTGTCTTTAAAAAGTGCTCAATAAAAAATCACTTTAAAAAGTCACTAACACCATGAATATCTGGAATATTTCCCAAACAGAATTGAGACTTCCTTTTGTTTTTTTTTTTTAAATATACCACCGCATACTATTTTTCATTATGCTTTAGATAGAAAAATCAAACTCAGAAGGCCTGCCACAGAAACTTCAGCATTTCTTGGTGGATCATCAGTGAAGTACCAGGCAGTCCTCACTTAGACCTAACCCAGTAATCTGAAGGAACAAGACTGTCATCTTCTAGATGTCCCGCAACTAAAGTAGTATGTAGTTTTCCAGTAGGTTTCAGTGGTATTTATTGATAAGAGAAAGAAATCCATTTGGCCTCCTGTCATTCCAAGTCCAAGTCCCATGCTCTAGATCCAATTCAAGACCCAAATCCTGAGAAGCACTTTCTCCCTTCTCTGCTGGCAGCCCTCTTTATCAGTTCTCCATCTCCAGCCTTACAGATGAAAATACAAAAATGCTACATCAGAACATTGAAAGCAAGAGTACATATGAAAGTCAACTCCAGATTTAGCTAAAAAACAGACCAAAGTTAAACAAACACAAATTCATACTGCTAATTGTGCCTAATAAAGAGTATAACATTGTTGTACTTTTGGTTTGCTAGATCTTCCTAGATAAAATACACATACATACAGGCATATCTATATATTTTATATGTATATGAAAACACAGAGGACCTGCCTCTTTCACACAGTCTTGAAGTAAATGCCTATCACTTCTTGTGCACTGTGGGCATACAACTTGAACGTGAAAACATGTAGAAAAACAGCTCTAAAAAAAGATTACATTATTTTAGCTTGATAGAGGGCTATCTGTAATATTTTTGTCAGCTAAATTTTATGTTACACACACTATACATGATATAGTACCATAGAATAGAATCATAGAATAGTTAGGGTTGGAAAGGACCTTAAGATCATCTAGTTCCAACGCCCCTACCATGGGCAGAGACACCTCCCACTAAACCATGCCACCTAAGGCTCTGTCCAACCCGGCCTTGAACACCGGCAGCATATAATTATGAACTAATTATATTTACTTACTGCCTTTATTATAAGAAATAAAAGTCTCCTCTTAAATAGTCTGTTTTACAAAACCAAATACTGACATATAACTGTCGGAAATAATAACCAAGAGAACTATTCACATGGTTGTTTTCAGCAATCACAATGTCACATTTCTGTTCAGATTTTGCTGTTAACATTTTGAGTTTTAAATATTTTCTGATCATCAGTACCAAATAATCTATTAACCATTCAATGCACATTGTTGGTTTTAAGGATTATATGAAGTACCCTAAAGTTACATAATAGTTGTTAAAAAGAGACAAAACTAAAATACTTTTGATTTATCATTAATCTTATATTTCAATGAATTCAAATGATAACTTTTGTTTAGGATTTTTCTTTTAATTTTAAAATAAATTCCATCCCCTTAGAATGTAATAAAATAGTTACCTTGTGTAAAGACCATCATAGCAATCATCAAGTGTCAAAATTCTACAGTCTGAACAGTAGTTCAGTAGCATGAATGATTTTTACAAGCAATTCAGACTTTGCTAAGCTCTGGCCTAAAGTCTTTTTAAAAGTCTACCCTCAACATTTCCTGCTCTTATGAACAGGAGATCTTTAATTTTAGAATGGTGGAAATCACTCTTAAAGACTTCATAGTTTCTGTACTACTTTTCAGTGAACATGTATCTTAAGAATCCCTCTACCAAAGTCACACTATTTTTACATCATCACAAGTGGTAAGTGAAATCAGGGTTGAGGTCCACAGGTTTTTTAAGTGATTCTCTTACATTTCATTTTCTGATTGACAGTATTGAGAAAGAGGGAATAAGAAAGGAAAGATTTTTTTAAGGTAATCTGCATTATATGGAGCAAAATGCTGGCTACTTTTCTTTGGGAGGGTGTGTGAGGGATTTGAGTGTTCAATACTGTGTTTTGAGGAGGAGGGTTTAAGCTCAGGTGAATAGTTTCTTTTGTACAGAACTATCCTGTTACTTGATTGCACTATTATTCTACGCTATCAAGTCTGAGTCACACTTTTTAAGGTCATGCCTTACTAAATAAATAAAACATGCCTAATGTCATAGGCTGCAATTACTCTCTGAAATAATGCTGATATCCTTCTTTCCTTCTGCAACAAAATAATTCATGATAGTGCACTGGGAAAACTTGCCATCTTCTTATCTCACAGGAAAATAGTCATCCCTGACTTTTGTGCTCAGATTGGAAAATTTGTTGCAACATTTATTCGGTTTCTTGCAACCAGTCCCAAATTAGATTGGTCATTCAGTTTCCACTGCCATGAATAATTGGTTTATGTCACTTTAAGGATGATCCGCAGGTATGATGAACATAAAGGCCAAAGGCAGATGTAGATTTGTTTTTTATTTATATCAATCAGATTGATTTTGCCAGACTAGTTCAAACACTTAAATTACCTTGTTTAATCTGTTTAGTCTATGTCCTGAAGGCACTCCGTGCTGCATTTCAAACTCTGCTAAACAACATAAAATTGCTGTATGATGTTCAACAGAAGGCCTATTTACCTAACCAAAAGTGAGCAATAAGAGGGAAAATTATTTTGTGGCTCTACTAAAAAATGCTGACGAAGTCCTTTGTGGGATTATTTCCTGTTGCCCAGGAATGACCATGCAATCCTTCTAGGAAAAAAAAACAAGCTTGCTTCTGCAACCAATGCCATGTGAACAGCTCAGACTTCAACTGCTTGTCTGAACATTGTTATCATCAAATATGCAAATGAAGGAGAAGGAGTAAAGGGAGGATGAGGAAGAATTAACATCTTATAATTCTCTGGCATCCTTAACACTCACTCTATGCTGCATCCTCCCATCTCTTCAAGTTACCAAGCTGATTGAACATCCTTTCATCACCAGCTATTTAATGGGTAGATACTTTTACATTGTGTCTAACTACTTTCCCATTTTTTACTTCTTACTCTAGAATTCTTCATGATTTTTTCTTTTCTTGGTCCATCTGTTTCCCCATGGATTTACCAGGGTCTTTTCTAACTTTGCTACTTTCTATACCTCGGCCTACTGTAGGCTGGCTGCCTATTCAACTGTACCTCATCTGCACTTTCGTAAAACTTCCTTCCTACAAATGATGGTGTTTGCCATCTTACTAAGCCTGTGCACACATTTTACACACGTAACTTACCATGTTATGCAGACCACCCGACGGACTATCTCTCCTTATTCCTTGCCAAGAAATGAGTCTCCTCTCCACTCATAAGAACCTATCTTGCTATCCAGGAGCTTCATGCCCACAACAAGTACTTGTTCAAAATGCCTCTGGGTTCGAGGAGGCGAAGTAAGGGTGCTGAATTCACAACCCGAAGTTTGGGATCACATAAAAGAGTACACAGAAAGACTTCAGAACAGGACTATCAGCGAACAAATTTTCAATATATGAAACGCAACAATGAATTCAGTTATAGTAAGACAACCTGCTAAATTACCTCATGGTAGTTACAACCAGTGCATGGATCCATTCAAATCTAACAGGGCACAGTGAAGTAGAAATGTCTGATCATATGTTTGTAATATTGAAAGTCTTTAAGTGCACCATTGACATGTTTAAAAGGCCGACTTACTTACCCACCCACTGCTGCTTTTTTCCTCACTATTGTACTATTATACTGCTTCTGTTGTGCAAGTAAAAGCTTTAATCAGACAACTAAATAAGGAGAAACTAGATCAGGAAATCAGTTTAAGCTGAATTTAGAGATCTGATTATTTTCACAAGATAAGATTCGACTACAGTCAATTCTGTAAGATAATTCTCTTAGCAGAGCCACAAATAACTAAAGTAACATCAAAGAGAAAAAGGTATAAAACTCTGTTCATAGCACTGATGAATTAAAGAGATCACTGAACTACACCATAAATAAACCTAGTGAAATCACAAAATTTGAACCATGTTTTGTTTAAGCAAAGCTAAAAAACACTAAAGTGTCTTCCCAAGAAACAGTATGACACTGTAGATATACAAACAAATGTTTTAAACCATAATAGTTCTCAACTCTGAGGTCACTCAGCTAAAATCTACTCCAGATTTTGTTGACTTCAGTATTCACAAAAAAAATTTGTTCTTTTCCAATCAAGTATGTCGTAGATGCTTTAACAGACTGCATAGAGCTAGAACTGAAGCAGAGAGGAAAAAAATATGACTTTGAAAATAAATACGTAAGTCAATAAATAAGTAGCAACATATAAGTTCAATATGATCAGAGGGAAAGACATGAAAGAAACAACATGAAAATGATCATGGAGTTACAGATTTGAAAAGAAATTTAGGCTCAAGAAAGAAAAATCTGCAAATCTATATAACCCAAGCAAACAAAAAGCCACATATCCTGATTGAGATATCACTACACAAGGCATTTCACAACAAACATCAACAAAATTTATAAAAACAACAACAACAAAAAAGTGCGGAGGAAGGTGCATGTATGCACAGAGAGGACAGATTAAAAAGAATCTATAATAAAGACAGAAAGCAAACATACATCAAAGAGCACTGCCAAGTTCTTGTGGTTTATACCCAGTCAGCCAGCAGCAGAAAACCAAGCACTCTCTCTCTCTCACTCCCCTCCCCCCCGCCTCCCCCCACTCCCGGAAGGACAGGGAAGAGAATCGAAAGAACGTAACTCCCACAGGTTGAAATGAGAACAGTCCAGTAATTAAGGTATAACACAAACCACTGCTGCTACCACCAATAATAATAATGATAAAGAAAGTAACGGAGGAAGAGAAAACAACAGCTCACCACTCACTGACCAATACACAGCCTGACTGAGCAGTGATCTAACCCTTCCAGGTAACTGCCCCCAGTTTATATACTGGGCATGACGTGCTGTGCTATGGAATATCTCTTTGTTCAGTTTGGGTCAAGTGCTCTGTCTCTGCTTCCTCCTGGCTTTCGCTCCTCACTAGCAGAGCATGAGGTTCGGAAACTCCTTGATCAGAATAAGGACTTTCTGAACTTCATTACTGAGCAGCAACTAAAACCATCAATGTTATCAGCGCTGTTCCCAGGCTGAAAGTCAAAAACACAGCACTGCACCAGCTACTAAGAAGGAGAAAAATGACTGCTATTGCTGAGCCCAGGACAGCATCCACCCCTTTTTCCATACCTTTCACGTCATGCTCAGATCCCACATTTTCAATATACCATCACTCTTATCTCATATATATACACATATACACGTTCACAGAGAGAGAGATCATTCCTTAGTGCACGGACCAATCCCCATAAAGCTGTTAAATTCATTCAGTTCATGATGCCAGGCTCCATCTCTTGTAACAGCCTTTCAGAGCAGGGGAGGCCATGTGCAGTGTTGGATCGTTGCCTGACGATGCTGATCATTCCTTTACTGCAGAATTCATCTGATTTCATCTAAGTTCATTCTTTTTTGGGATGATGGTTGGAGGGAAGTCAGGGCCAGTCTCTGGTGACCTGAAGAGAACTAATTGGGGAGCTATAAAAGTGCTACATAGCAGGCAACAGCATGCAAATGAGTTTATTGACTCTTTTCTCCTAAAATCAAATCCCCTTGAGGCATACATTGGACGTCCCCATCTTCCCGCATTACCTACCAAGTGAATCCTGAGCAAAAGCAATCCCACAAGTGGGTTTGCCTTTACCCGAAGCAGGAATAACCTAGACTGTCTTCCCCAGCAAAATCTTTATGTGCACCACAGGAACTTTGTCCCCTTCTACAGTATGTAGAAGTTCTGACTGGGCTGGGCCAGCCCTGTTGGCAGATCATCTGGTGTTGACCAAACAGGTGGCTTTTGGTAAATGTGTATCCCAATGTCTGAAATTCTCATCACCCATTGCTCTCAGTGTAGTTTTTAACAGCCCATTGTACTGTTCCATTTTCCTAGAGGCTGGTGCATGGTAGGGGATGTGATATACCCACTCAATGCCATGCTCTTTGGCATAAGTGTCTATAAGGCTGTTCTGGAAATGAGTCCCATTATCTGACTCAATTCTCTTTGGGGTGCCATGTCGCCACAAAATCTGTTCTCGGGGCCCAGGATAGTGTTCCAGGCAGTGGTGTGGGGCACAGTGTGTGTTTCCAGCCATCCAGTGGTTGCCTTCACCATGGTAAGTACATGGTGCTTGCCTTGATGGGTTGGTGGGAGTATGATATAATCAGTCTGCCAAGCCTCTCCATATTTGTACTTCAGCCATCATCCTCCATACCAAAGAGGCTTTAACCGTTTAGCTTGCTTA
>JAOEHY010004919.1:0-17614 GCA_025447955.1 Psilopsiagon aurifrons
CACCCCCCCCCACTTGTGCAAAGTCTTTTAAGGCAGTGCGTTAATGTTGCTTTTGCAATATATCTCTAGAAAGAATAAAAGAACAGAACTACAAGGTAATGTCAGCCTGATTCGTATGACTGAAAATAATAATAGCATAAATGAAGTAAAATAAACTGTGCAATAATGAAGCTGAAATGTCATCTATATTCTATATCTCTCAAAATTTCATGCATCCCCCATCACCCAATAACAATAAATATCTGCATAGGGATGTGTGAGAGATAAGAACGACAAGCAAAATGTTTACCTGTTTTGCCTTTTTTCTTTACTAAAAATAGTTGTCTTGAATATTTTCGAATGAAAATAACAATTTGCATAAAGGCATCATAAAGCATATGGTTTGCAGATAAGTTTTGCTTTTAGAATTCTAATAAAGCATGTGTTACTTTATGGCTCGATTACAGAGGGAGACAAATGAATATGTTCTACATTTCGGTACAAATTTATCCAACAAGAATTAACTTTGCTGCACTCTTTCACCTTTTTCTAAAATAGAAATTACTCCATTTCCAGGCATGAATAAACAAACAACATTTATATATTTTGAGGTAGTTAAAAAAGGGATAAATTAGGCCCTCCAATTATAGAGCTGAAAACATTTTCTTCATGTGATGAATATACAAGGATGCAAAATACCTGTGTGAGCAAATAAACATTACCTGTATTCAATTAAACCATTGCTTCCTTCATGTTTTAATTACATAATTAACGTGATAAATTAAACTGTTTCTCGGTGAACCATTCAGTCTAAGCTTAGAATTGGTAACAGTGTACTCTGCTATTTGTGTACAAAAAGTAATTTGGATCATGAAATTACCTCTGAGGTACTTCCCTGTCTTCACTTCCATTTTAAAGAAAATAACCTTTAGATGATAAAGCATAAGTTTTATATTGCTGTGCTTTATGGCAGTGGAACAAGAAGAAGAGTCAAGATTTTTTTACCATACCTGACCAATTCCTTTGGCTCATAAACTTTGGGTTAATGCACAAAAGGGATCTTAATGGAGAGGGACCCTTCATCAGGTACTGTAATGGTAGGACAAGGGATAATGGGTATAAACTGAAACAGGGGAGGTTCAAGTTAGACATAAGGAAGTTCTTTACTGGGAAGGTGAGGCACTGGACCAGGTTGCTCAAAGAGGTGGTAGATGCTCCATTCCGGGCAGTGTTCAAGGCCAGGCTGGACAGAGCCTTGGGCAACATGGTCTAGGGTGACGTGTCCATGGCCATGGCAGGGGATTGGAACTGGATGATCGCAAAGTCCTTTCCAATCCAAACCACTCTAGGAGAGTCTACGATTCTGAGAATATGATGTCCTAACAGTGCTGAATCCCACCTTTTTCCGTATACAGCTCCATTTAGCATAGCTGAGTAAGTGTCCCTCATCAAGGGCATCAAAATTGTTTGCCTGCAGGATTCTTTGCCATATAAGTCGGCGCACAATGTGCTCTGGTGTTTCAATTTATTTCTGTGCCATTCAGTTAAAATGTTCAACTCATTCCTTCAGGAGGAGAGCCTGATGGAGAAAGTTAGACATATCCATGCAAGAAAAAAATTATTCAGAGCCAAGCTGCAGGCTTCTGAAACCTGGGAGGACGCACAAAGGAAAAGCTGTTGCGTGCTCCTTTTTCTTTAATCTGCCCAGATTTCTGCGTCTGACTCTGTCAGAGAAAAGGGGTTACTCCCAGTTGGGAGATATATAGAACACTTTTAGCTCCAACAGAGAGAGAATTACAGCCTGGCTCTCAGGGCAGATATATTATTTAACACAAAAAGCATGGGGTTTGGGCAACAAAAATCAATCACAGTCATCTGAAAGATTATCCTACTTGGTTGAAAGTTGCCTCAGACAGAGCTGGTCTTTCTTTGGGTTTCAGAACCTCAGAAAATGTAAAGCTTCTGCTTCATTTATGGACTTTATTGCTGGTACAAATAGTAACTGTTTGTTAAACATCCATCTGGAAATTCATTTCTGCTAATGCTCCACTTCCTTGCTCAGCAATAAGTTGTTATTAGTAGTATTTACTAAACATACGGCTGGCCGAAATTGAGATCACAAGTCAGTATCTTATTTTACACTTGAAGATGGACTTCTGGTCTGACTTAGCACAGATATTTTGATGTTTTTGTAAGGGTCTTATGCGAAGACAAGCTTTATTATGCTGTCAATGAAGAATAACTCTTTGCTCTTGCTTAAACTGTGTTTCTGGCTAGGACCATGTCACTGCCTTCACTTAGGGTAAAAATGAATTGTGGTGCAGTTTACAGGACTCCAGAGCTGGCAGATATTAATACCTCTACTAACATCTTTTGGTCCACAAGGTCTCATAGTCTCACACATCATATCCTTTTGCCAATCTGCTGTGAGGGAAAGAGAGGTGGTAAAAGAAAGGACTGCACATGTCCTGATCCTTACTCTCCTTCTTGGCAGATGGGGATAAATGGAAAAAATATGAAAGAAAACTAGTAAGTACAACAACACTAAGCTGAAGAATATGCTTTCACCAGCTTATCATAGTTATGAATCTCATTTGTCCATCTCACATTTCCTGCCATTTAACAGCATATATGAAAACCCCAGCAAGGATTTTCATATATGATAAGGCACAGCTGGATGGCTGCAGATATGACATATGGACGCTGACAGAGCAGGTACAGCTGCAAAAGAGGCCAGGGAGTGAATAAAGCTATGAACGAGTATGCTACAGGATCATTCACATTCCCGGAGTGTCAGCTGTTGATTCCTTCCAGCCAATGAAATTACCACCTTACACCTTGTGTCCCAGATGTTAGATTACAGCAGGTCACAGTTTCTGGGATGTCAGGAGGAAGCAGCAGCCCCGATGTTCATTACACCTAACCAAATATTCAGTTATTTTTGATTGCATTTGAAAAAACAGTGATTCATACAGAGATTCAATACTGCATGAAATAATAGCTAGAGGGCTCTTCCGGCTTTGTGTGGCAGGAAGATGGGACAATACCAGTGAAGTTTCTGCTAATAAAACTGAACCCAGATGAAATCTGAAATGAGAAGGATGCAGTGAGACATTAGAAGTTTTTACCGGCTGTCTAGTACATTTGGTAAATCAATGCAAACTGCATTAAAGCCAAGGAGTTGTCCCCACACAGCATTTTCCAAAAACATCAGAGGTAATACTTCAACAGTTTGCAATGAATTATCAACTTTGCCCAACAAAACATGGAAAAGAAACTCAGGGCAGGGGGGAATAAACAACCATTACCAAGAGCAAAAGTTGCAGAATCTTTTGAGACATTGAAGTCTCAGCCCTTTTGAAGCTAAGTGTGCATTAAGTACAGGTTGGTAGATTCCAATAACCATGAAGTTAGAGTGGCTTCATAGAAGACTCACTTTATTAGGGAAAGATTAAGGTACAGAAGAGGTAGACAGCGTTCTGTCCCTATCTGTAGCAGGCTTGGAAGCTAAAGAGAAGATTACTAAAGGCCTCTAAAGTAGTAGTACATATAATCTTAGAAGGTTTAGGGAAAAATGTGCCATTTCAGAGACTGTCAGTGTAAGTCAGTCAAATGAAACACCTGAAATGGTTACAAGAGTATCACAGGTCTGCTGAAAGAAAGAAAAAAATAGACAAAATGCACATTCTCTGTTGCTAAAACCACATTTGTCTGCATGAAAGGAAGGAATACAACAAAGTTGGGTAGAGTCTTGGGAGATACGGTCTAGTGCGAGGTATCCCTGCCCAATCTTGAGGACCTTTCCAATTCAAACCATTCCATGATTCTATGTAAGAGTAGAAGAGAAGCCTCACTCCATATTCAAAATTTAAATCTCCCAACAAAATCTAACAGTCTGATGCTGAATTTGCTCATTGCTCAAGCCCATCTTGGCATGGATTTTTTGGGTGATAAAATGTTTTCTTTCCTCTCAGCATAAGTGCACTGATGAGATCAACCTCCTGATAACCTTATGAAAAGTATACATCACTCTCCTAATTCCTCAAGCACCACCAAAGCTTTGTCTAAATAAACCAAAGTTAGGACAGGTGGGATTTTAGAAACACCATTTCTTTTAACTCTGAAGCAGCAGAAACGCATGAAATTATTGAAGTAGTTCTTTCAGGATTCTTGAGCCCAGTCGGAATACCCAGTTTGGCTCATTTAACCTTATTCATATCCTTCAGCTGCTGCAATACTTTCAATGGTAGATGAACGCAGTGTGGGGTAATCATGCTCTCTTGCCTTCAAGCATCAAACCTCGATGCCTGAATGGGTTTCTGAAAGCCTTACTGACTGTATATATGACACCTAATTCTGTAGCCAAGGTTAGGTACCTCAAGTTAGTCAATGTGAACCCCTTTATTGTTCCACAAAGAGTGCCATAAATGTCCTCATGTCAAGCACTTTGTGCACACAATGTAAGGGTTTTCTTTCCATGTGTGTGTTTTTGATCTTTCAGTCAAGAGCATTTCTTTTATTTCTTTTCTATTCAGGCATTACCAGGCAAGAAGAAGCACTTCACGCTGACTGAAAGCTTTTTATTTGCATTCCTGTGTAACCTTCTCTCTTATCAATTTGTCATTTTGCTGATATGCCTCTCATGCACAAAGGCATTTATTAGGGTTATTATCAGAGAGCTCTCAGATAACTTTGTTGTCATGACAAACTGAGTTTTGCTATGCCCAGCTTGATGAATAGGCTGGACATTTTTATACTCTTCTGGAAGCCAGATCCTCCTGGTTTTGACACTCATAGTCCTTCCTTGGTATGTAAAATCAAGGCACGAGTACGTTAAAAGAAACAGTGACTACAATGTCATCAAAGAAAACCCTCATGCTCCCAGAACTGAAATAAGAACCACTGAAAACAGATCTAGACCTGGGGTTTTTAAACATCTCATCAGACAATTTATGGCAAGATAAATAACTACTAAATTTAACCATCCAATAGCTTGACATTTCTTCCCTCCACAGCAAGATATATCTCACATTAACACATGCATCTAAGACTCTAGAGAGAATCCAAAGAGCTTAAATTTCAGGCCAAGGCTTATCTTCATCCTGATAAAGGTAAGAATAATGCCTGAGCAATTCACCTTGAACTCCTTTTAGATTCCATGAAGATTTTATTAGCACACTTGATAGAATCAAGCAAGTAATCCACCTCATCCTGAACCAGACACCTACTTTTATTTTATCAGATAAATCTCACCCCAAACTCCACACGGATAGTTCAGCTACACTGATTCTTGAATGGAATGATGTAAGAAGCAAGGACCTGTCTACTTTGTGCTTTTTTTCATATGCCTTCCTGTGACAGAACAATCCTTAGTAGCTTGCTCTGGCATCTACACTGCAAAGAGAGCAGTCCATGAAGGAATAACATTATCTTCATCCCTCTGCTTTTCAAAGAAGCATAAAGAATACCTTAAGCTCTTCTTTTGTAGGAATGGAAACTTTTCATTCTCCTTCTTATTCTCAATTAAGTATTTTGTAGATCAGAGAAAAAAAACGTCTGAGTGGTTCTGCTTTTCTTATCTTGGTGATAGACAGCCTGTTAGGAATATCTGGATATGAGCAGTGATGCTACATTCTTTTTAACTTATCTTAGTCTTTCTGAGGCTCTTTTTGTACCTCTGTAAAGCTGTGAACCAATGGATATGCACTGGATTTATGCTTTTGCCAGCATTTCATTGGTTTAGGAGCTATTCAGATCATAAGCTTATACATTTAAATTACAAAGCAGTTGGGTCATAAAATGAATTCTTTTTTTCAAGGTAGTTATTGCTGTCTATAAAGTGATAGCCAGTGCTGGACAGGCATCTGTACTTTCAGTTTCCACTCAAGTCCCTGTAATGCTGCTCTGCAGATGCTAAAAGAAGCAATCAGCAAATACAAGCTGACTAGCAGCTGCCACTGTATGATGGCTCCCTTTTCCAGAAGTGATTCTGACAAGCTGGACAAAACAATTCTGTTTCTGTTGGACCTATTTGCAGAATGCCAGTTTGATAAAGCTCAGCAAAGCTTCACAGGGAAAAGTGATTCAAGCAGAAACCTACCCCAAAAAGTCTGTGACTGTCACCTACATAATAAAAGCTACCACATATAAAAAATAATGTGAATAATTATGATACCTCAGTTGCATCCACAATCCCATACCATTTGTGGACACACATGTCCCTGTTTTAAGGGGGGGGGGGGGTTATAGCAACTGTTTTTCAAGCTACACTAGTCTTTCATTCAAAATAAAATAATCAGATGCTGCTATCAAAAATTGGCAAGTCTACGCTCAAGCTTATGCCAAAATACGGTTATAATAAATGTAGAGTATCTCGTATTTCTCTCTCTCTTCACTGTTTCCTCTATTTAGTTCACTTGTTCTTTGGGACAAGGTTCTGATATTTAACATGTTCATGTGAGTGATACTTAACAAATAAATGTAATGAGCACAGTAATATATTAAATAACTACCGCTCAATAACAGCATCTGTTATATTATTTGATATAAAATATGAAAGCTTGCCCTGGTGCACTGAACATTATCCAACTTTTGTCTCTTATGCATGTTTTTATACATTAACCATAAAGCTTTATACACGTGATTTTTCCCCATGTGACCTGTTCACACTTGACTTGCTTAAACCTGAAAGATGCGGTGTTTCTAAAATACAGATTAAATGCATTCAGCCTTCCCTGTATTATTTACAAAATCATTAATATCTGCAGACATAGAAATGACATTACAAGTGATCAGTGAAGAATGCAGCTACATACACATAGTATATCCAAACTGTATATTAAAGAAAACAACACCCCTGGCACATAACCCTTTCAAGTAATTCAACTCTCCTTTAAACTATGGTAAACAGCACAGAGGTTTATTTACAGATATTATTAAGTGTAAACCATTTGAATAGTGCAACGTCTGATAAGCATCAAGCTCATTGATCTAGTCTTACAGATAAACTTCAGTGCAGCTAATGGATTAACTGTTACTGAAATATAGAGTGTTTACAGAGTGTTTACTGATGAGCTGAGTCCATTAATACTAAACAAATTACGGTGAATCAAATGTATAGAGATAATTACTAGTGTTACTATATATTTATAGTATATAAAAAGCTCATGGTGACACTGGTTAGTGACTGCTACTAAACGTATTTTTAATCTAGGTTAGAAAACTTATGGGGGGGTCAAATCAATATAGAGGAATTATTGCAAATATGTTTTCATCATTACCAGATAACATTATTTACAATTTGAGCTATAGCTGCAACCAAGGGACTTTGACAGGATGTCACAATGCCGGGCAATAGATAAATGTGCAGGATGCAGTCTCAGGAGTTTACCAATGAATATCATAAAACTTGAAAATATTTCTTTTCAGTCCACATAAGACTCAGGAATTCCTGTTAAAGTGCAAAGGATGCTGCAATTATTCTAAATTAGAGCTCATTTTCAGTGAGAAAAGTAACATTCATCAGTAAAATTGTTTCTATGGTCAATAACAACAATACTTGCATGGCTGGTTTGAGCCTCAAAGTGCTTTATAAACATTAGGTTATAAACCTCCTAACACATCACAAGATTACTTTTAGGCAGGCGAACATTTGTTTTACTCATTACTGATGGAAATTCAAACATTTGTAAGTTTGTGTAGGAGGAAATCATTATAAGAAATCACAATCAAAAAAGGTGATTATTAACCTTACATTAACCATCATATCATGCCTCACAACATCAGGACACAACTGCATCGTAGTGAAAGAAGTGAGATTTGAATATGCAGCCCTTCAAATGCTCTGTACTAACAGGCAGCTTTCTGAGAAAGAGTTTGTATGTCAGAAGGCTTTTCTAGTTGAATTTGGTTGTGATCCTAATTTTCTCTGCTACATAACTTGATCTAACAAGGTTTATTACTTCTTCTTACAGTATGGTTCTATAAGAAATGTAAACACCTCTTTACTCCAAAATTCTATTGATGAGAAATGTTAAACTTGAATAAGATTTATGAAAAAGTCTGAAATCAGTTGGAAACGCAGTCAGTTGTTTGAGATACCGTTAACCTGCATTATACCGGCTAATTTAAACTAATACATGTAGCTATTGGCTAAAAATTCCTATGAAAGTCAATAAGTGTTTTCAAGAAATGAATTTCCTTGAGTTTTTCTTCTTAAGTGCATAGCAAAATCTAATACAAGAGATGCAGGAAAGCAATTATGTTTCATTTGTCACATAACAAATTAAATGTCTTTGGGTTCTTTTGGCCTTAACTGTCATTTATGCAAACTGTCTGACACTGAAAAATGATTTTGAAAGACCACATTGATCATCTTGTGATCTGGCCAGGAAGCTGCTTGTAAAAATTACGAAGAAAGCAAATAGTTAGAAAAAGCAACTTTTTACTTTACTGAAGTCCTGTATTTCACAAGGAAAATGCTTAAAGATACATGACATCCTTACTTTCACTGCATCTGAACAAGGAATGAAGCACAGTAAGCCCCTTGATGTCCAAAAAGAGGAGTACATTTGAGAGAGAAATATACTTTCTTTGCTGTATGTTGGTACAAGAAAGAGTTAAAAAGATCCCTTCCAGCCAAAATCATTCTGTGATGACTCCTTAGAACTTCAGCAACACATTGCTTTCTCAGTGTTAATTAAGAAATTTCACAAGCTCCATCTCTCTTAAGGAAATCTACTACTGACTTGGCAAGCCAAACCTGACTGTAGAAAGGTCAGGACAGATTAATACACGTCTTGATTTAACAGAGATGCTGAGGATTTACATGTAAAGGAATATAAAAGGTGCCAGTTGCTCTGAGCAAATGACTAATGATGCCATCTTGCCACATGCTCCACGTGGACAGCTGAATGTTCCCATTACCTTTACTTACCAGTATCAGACAAACTATAATATCACTCTGCAGAAAGCATACAGTTGCTTGTTTGAATGTTGGATTTAGTTTCTTGTCCTCTTTTCTGCTCAGTAGTTGAAGTACCTTTAATTCACAGGCAATGCTGTAGCTTGTAAGGCAGCATACAGAGGGAGGATTTTAGATATGCAACATACATCCAATGATTTCAGATTTCCCAAGCAAATGGCAAGAAAGAGGGAAGTAAAATCACTTTAAAACTTAGCCTTATAATGAAAATACACTGGATTTAGTAAATTAATTTAACTGGAAAAATGTGTGAAAACACTGTTTATTTGAAAGTGGCAGTAAAGTTTTTCTGAAGTAAAACTTTCTGCTTTATAGATGCTGAAACAAAACTTTTCACTTTAGAAAGGCTGAAATGTTTTGCATTAACATTTCCAAACTGAGCCTTCTGAGTTCCCAGTTTACTGTGGAATTTTTTCATTTAAAATAGATGCCTGGTTTTATTTCCTTATGGAAGTTATGGGAGTTCAAGTAAGAGGCTAAAGAGGGGCAAGTCATGGAAGATGTAGGTTGCTTCAGGTTGGACAATGAAGAAACTCATTATTTGTTTAATGCAGCCAGAAGAGTACTTTATGGTCTCTGAATTATAAAACAAGATCTAAATCATATGTGAGGTAACAAAAGCATCTTTACCTGGGGGATTTTTTTCTGGGAAAAGGGTAAACAAAGGAAGGGTTTTCCAGATTCATCACATCCTGGAACTTTTAAACATTGAAAAGGTGAATGGAAGGACCGTAGACACAGGTAATTTATGTCTCCTTAAGGACCTCACGAGAGGATAAACATGGATATTTTTAAGAGAGCAAAAGGCTGGTGGGAATTTTAAGTAGATCTAAGAATCTTTTTCGCACAAGTTCGCTTATTGAGCAGGAGGGCAGAAGAGGAGACTGGCTAAAGCAAATGAGCTGGCACAACTTTCCTCTCCTGGAGGAGTCTGGCTTGCTGAGTTCAAGAGCAGCCTCTCTATGCTCTTAGAGGAAGGTAATAAGAGCATGAAAGACCCCTGGCTCTTCTCTGAAAACTGCTTGGTACATGTGGAATTAACTATCCCAGGTAGGAGGTGTAAAAGCTGTTAGAGGAGTAACAGCAGTAGTAGCTGTGAGAGTAATAGTAAAACTGGTCCGCCAGTGCACCCACTATTCATCAGCTTGGCTCACTGACAAAAGCAGGAGGTAGTTCACTATGGGTATGTGTACAAGGCAGAGCACAGAACTCTGCAAGATGCTTTTAATCCTGGCAGGGAATTCACTGATGTTGTATATAGCTTTCAGTACCTGAGCTTACTTAGTTCAGTCAGTTTTGCATCTCTACCTCTCACTGTGCTGCCATGTCCTTGATAAAGGATGGAACATCAGATTGCAGCATACCTTCCTGCTCATCCACAACACAGATGATGGCAGTGCCTAAAAACATAGGGGAGCATGAGAGGATGTCCTATCTTCTAAACTGAAGTTTTCTTTTACACAACCTCATCAGACAATTACAGTACCTGATGGAAAGATTCCCACCTGTGCCACTTCAGAACACTCCAAACAACAGATATAAAGAGGCTGTTACAAGTGAAGGAAAAATGAGGACTGTGGTGTTTCAAAATGGAGGCAAACGCTGTGAAGTTAAAGCACATTAATAGATAAAATCGCTGTCTTTATTAAGTGTGTACAATATGTTCAGTTCTCTTTCACTCTCAGAAATCTCTTGGTTTAGTTGTCAGAAGCAGGAAAAGCAAATCAATGTGAGAAAGGGGAACACATGCTACCTTCAAAAGTATATCTGAAGTACTGGAGAGTGAGATAAAAAGAGTATCTAAAAATGTTATTTCTTCTTATGCACAAAAAGGAGAGCCCCACGTATTCCTGCTAGAAAGAGCACATAAGATTAATAGAAAATGCTTAAATAAATGCCACCTAGCAAAGTTCATGTTTGGTAAGTTGTATATTGTTTGAAGAGGCAGAGAGATTGTACATGCTGCTGCAGCAATTAGTACCTTCCATCAAAGTGAGCTTCACTCCTTAAAATTACTGAAATTCAATCTGTCACTGTCCAGCTAACCAGATTTCCCACCTTCAGAGCCCGAGGCTGGGCTGTGAATGTTGGCTAGCAGCGGCACTGTTGCAGAAATCTTTCTCTTTCATTAGCATCTCCACAGGTTTCTCTTGATAATCTCACATAGCTTTTCCTAGTCCTTGTCTTTCCTTGCCTGCTGCCAGTGAGGTGACAGAAGCATCTTAGATGCAGTTCCCATGTCCTATGAAGCATCAGTTTTCCCGCCACAACGCTTATATCTAATTGGGTGACAAAAGACTTAGGACAAGGTAACTGTGAGCGAAAGCAAGTTTTGTTCAACTCCTAAAACGTATACACTGCCTGCATCTTTCATCTCAGCTGTTCTAGGTATGTGTGGAAATCAGGTACAAGAGAGACTGTACTCACCAAGGGCTGTGGATTACCAGAGAATGACAAAGTGGGCATAGCTGTGCATATTGCCTATGCAGCTCATGTTGGCAGTGGTTTCTCTTGTTGATGTTATAAGGGAAAACCCCACAGGGATTCAATCTCTAATTGCAACACTGATATCTTCCACCCAAGTGGGTCTCCACTATGCCCCTGGCACAAGGACTGAGATTTCTGTGGCCCAACAGTAGTCAGAATGCTCATGCTTCCAGTGGTGCTGACAGTTTAGTTGTGTCCACTAACCCTCATCACTCAGGAAACCAAGCCACCATATGGCAAGTAGTGACAATCAGGGGTCTCTCCTCACAATTGAATCAACATGTTAATGTAGGTGCAATCTGGAAGACCGTTTATTTCTTAGCTGTGATGCAATGCCATTAACACCCCTGGGCTGGCAGAGGTGAAGTCACTACAGTCACCACTGCCATAAGGGCTAGGATGAATTGCTGCACAAATGCAATTTCCTCATTGCCTGCCTCTTCCTTTGATTGTCAGAAGATTCCCTGCCTTTTTTAATTGTCTTATAATCCAAATTTTGTACAACAAGCAAATCCCATTAGAATATCTCCTTATTCTCCCCACAACACAAAATATATGTATTCAAGTCTGTTCCAATTCCACTATAATAACTGATCCAATAAGTTCAAAGTCTGACTTTTCTTTTTCCTTAAGCAGATATGCTCAACATAATGAAATATCTTGTTCTGTAATAACCAGCTGTTATCTTAGTCTTCCTCCCAGTAGAGACTGTTTCTAATACCAACAAGGGATTTTCCACCAGCTTAATTATTTGAACTCATGGCTCTGAAAGTACTTGGAAGGAAAGCAGAGGGAAAAGAAAGCTGGTTTGTTTATTTTAATGGAAAAAGGAATGGTTTAGAAAACTAAGATCTGGTGAATTTCTGATTCATTTAATTTTCTGGCTCACAGGGTCTCTTTAATTTGACCATCTGTTTATTAGTGTTTGAAAATGGATGAAGATGGGAAGGATATGCCTTTTCACACAAGGACATACATGTGTGCAGAACCTCTGATGGAAGCTTAAGTCACATCCTGAAAAAACAAGAACAAGAAACCCATGACAAACTTCACTTTGTTTATTGCCTTTTCTGAAAGTTCTAAGCCTTGTTTAATGTTGTTAATTGAACAACATTCACATTAAGCAACATGCAACATCGCAAACCTAATTTTCTTCTCTGGAATTTAAACATATGCCTTCCTGCTTTAGCTCTTTTGTTCCAGACACTATGTAGGATTAAAACTGAAGGTGACTTATTTCAGAAGGAGGAAGTATAACTTTAGACAGGTAAATGCCAGTGCTTTGTCATCAGGACTACATGAACAACCTTACTTCAGCACAAAAACTTCCAGTGAAGTCATAGAAAACTTCAGCGCCCTGCTCTGAATCCCATAACATGTTGAGATCTGCTCGTGTTTCCTCCTGTTGTTCAAGATTAGCTTCTCACCCAGAAAGAAGAATGAATCTCTTCTCTTAAAGTCTATAGGTTTGAATTATTTATCAGCAAGTTTATTACGTTGCAAATATGCTTAAAAGAGAGCAGGCAGACATAATTATCTATGCCTGGTACATGAATTTAAGTGCTGCTTTTCTCCACTGATTACAGATGGAGTGTAGAGAACCTTCTTACAACAAGTCCCTAGTTCAGAGTTTCGCTAAATTTAGGAAGAAAAGCTCATCACATCAATTGCACTTAAACCAGTGATAAATCTCTTTCAGATATATTAATTCTAGCCTACTTTCTTCTCTTTTGCCATAATTCATACTCTTGCACATCAATCAAATAGCTAACATGAGTCTATGAAGCCTCAACAAAATCAGTCAAATCCTGCCAACACATTTTAAGTAAGTCAGACCTAGTATTTTGAATCAGAGCACCACAAAGTATGAGGAGGTACCTTTAATAGGCTAAGAAGATCAGAAAGGTTTCTCAAAGTCTTCTGTCTCAGTGTCCTTCTCTTTTTTCCAGTTCTAGCAAGAAGGCTAAAAAAGGTATGGAGAAGCATAACGAAACTTCCAACTGATGAGGAAGGATTTTGATAGGAGAAATGAGTACACAAAAATAACCTCATTTTAAAATACAGCATGATTTTATGTGATGTAGTAACAAGGACTTTAAGGAGACTGCAAGACTGGTTTGGCCTTCCATTTTTATGAGTAATTTAAAATAATTAAGAATTCACAATATTTCTAAGGTATCACTAGAAATTTTCAGTCTTTAATCTAGAATCATAGAATGGGCTGGAAAGGACCTTAAGATCTTCCAGTTCCAACCCCTGTCATGGGCAGAGACACCTCACACTAAATCCTGTCACCTAAGGCTCAATCCAAACTGGCCTTGAACACTGCCAGGGATTGAGCATTCACCACTTCCTTGGGCAGCTTGTTCCAGTGCCTCACCACCCTCTCTGTAACAATTTCTTCCTTATACCTAACCTGAACTTCCCCTGTTTCAGTTTGAACCTATAGCCTCTTGTCCTATTGCCACAGCCCCTGATGAGTACCTTTCCAGCATCCTTGTAGGCCCCCTTCAGATACTGGAAGGCTGCTCCGAGGTCTCCACACAGCCTTCTCTTCTCCAGGCTGAACAGCCCCAAACTTCTCAGCCTATCTTCATAAAGGCGGTTGTTTTGTAGGGAACTGGAAGGGCGTTCTTATAAAAACAAGCTCCCAAGACAAAATAGCTGAACCATTCTTTCCATTACCTCTATGCATTCCCCCTTATGTGTTTGCATTGCATAACTACAATGGTTTCCAAACAGCGGTTCCTTCCCAATTGCAAATATTCTGAAATGAGTTTCAAGGGCAATAAATCTTTCCCACCATGAAAACAGGTTTTTCGGTATTAGCCACCTGCTCAGCATAAAAGAAAAACCTGCTATTGCTATGCAGCACAGAGCACATGAACTCCATGAAAATAAACCCATTTGATTTTCTAGTAAAAAGGTAAACAAGAGTGTAATCGTATTTGGTTTTACAGGTTGTATCTACATGATTATTGGGTATCCAGCTACAGTGTATGCAACATCAACCTGTCACAAAGCTTTATCCAGTACTGTAGGTTTGGGGTTGTCTTCCCTGATCATACCTTTGCACAGATATCACGAATATATGCAGACATGGAGTGTGTCAAAATGAACACAATAAAATGCCCGAGAAAAAAACAAAATATCACAATATCCAAATGACAGCCTTGTTTTCAAAGGAAGCATGTGCTCAAACAATAGTTCTAGTGAGCACCTAGTTTGATGCTCAACTCATGTTGCTTCAGAGTCTTTTGAGCTCAAAGATGAATCAAACACCTCAAAAGGTGTCCTGGAAGCAATTAGTTCTTGCATCAAACTGATTTTCTGATGATTGAGAGACAAAATAACGCTTTAATGTTTTTAACTACATCCTGTCTCTAGGCAGCTGCAGATGAAGGTTACAATAGGAGTTGGAGTGATAAATTACAGAAATAAGTAGACATATTTTTTTCATTTTCATGACAATAAATTGGCTATTATGAACTATTCATTGATTTGTGAAATTAAACAAACAACCTAATACAAAAACATATATTAGATTAACAATTTAAACACTTAAGGAATTAAGGATTAGCAACTATGTAAGAAAATTCTTGCAGCTGGAGAAAAAGTTTGAATAGGCAAAACAATTTTGTTTCCACATTTTCTTTACTTTTGCTAAACCCCACAATTAGGAAGTTCTGAAAAGGGAAGAAAACTAAGTATCTTTATAAAAGGCATTTTTTTAACTTGAATTCTGTCTCTTGACTTGTTTGAATTCTCAACATGAGTACAGGAAGCTTCCATAAAAAGCAAGCAGATCTTCATTCTAAGTTCACCTACACTGAGCCCCTCACGGCTTACTCCAATCTTAACGCCTTAAGAACAAAGCCCTTAGGCTTGTTTTTATTGTCTTAGATCCAGCCGGTCTTAGGAGCTTAGATAAAAATGACAGAATTAGAAAAAATAAAATAAAATAAAAGGTAAAAGGACTTAAAAGCTTTATTTTGAGCTTATTGAGAATTCAGAATATGAAGTATTGAACCAGCTGCAGTCATTTATTGTATTTCCAGCCTTTTACTATTCCAGGAGTTCTTTACTTCCTCCCTACCCTGCTTTTTGGAAAACCTGAAGAGATTTTCAGTTTCCACATTATCTATCTGCAACATCTGATTTTATTTACAAAGAAAAATAAAAGGAAAGGTGGTAATTTTGGCAGGTATCAAGAGAGCCTGTCACCAGATACATTCTGATGTAAGATCCTGAAAAATTTAATACTTGAAAGCTCTAAAAAGATAAGTTCCTCTGTGTCTATATTCCTTACTGAAACTATTTATCTAGATGTTGTCTCAGTACAGCACACAGTTTGTTCAGATAGACAGAGATGGGCTACATCCACATATTGAAAGACATCTACCCAGAGAGTAACCTCTGTATTTCAGGCCAGTCCCGGTGCAGAACAAACCACATTGCATTTTCAGGCCCTGCCCTATCTAGCATAGGCAGGACACACGCAGGAGGTACAGAGGTTCAGCTGCGTTTCCTCTAATCCCCAATATTGCACCCCTGTGCTTGCAAGGTAGCCTCACCCTTTGCCTGAACCATTTTCAGGTCCCAGTGCCTGGAGCAATGTGAGGGTTTTGTCACATCCCACTGAAGGGGTGTTTAGTGTCATGTTTCTGAAGGTATGTGTTGTGAGCCTCAAGGCATGGCAGGAGGTGCAAAACTCAACAGGGAAATAGAAGTCTGCAGGATGCAAGGAACTAAACTTGCAATTTTACTATATTGCCTACAAAAAGCCATCTCTGGAATGAAATAGATTCCAAACTGTACCTAAGCTTTTTTTGGAAGGGATTAATTGCTTCTCCCCAGCTGATGTTCTGGGAGTGAGCAAAGAGTACATTTAGCAACTCAGTAAGAGTGAAACCTTGATGCTAAGGTCAGTGAACCACAACACTGTTTACATTCCAAAGCAGTTCCATTCACACTGTCTCCAGCCTGGTCCCACATACTGGATTCATCTTTAGAGAGCATCAAATTCTACAAATACATTTCTAGTTTAGCTTCACACACACTGGAAGGAGCAACACTAAAGCACTGCTTTAGAATGGAAGATGCATTCTAGACTGATCCAGTATACATTAAATTTATTTACATCTTCTAGAAGCAGACAAAGTCATAGTAAAACTAGATAGATCAAATCTTGTACTTTTCTGATGGAGATTCCAAGTGTTTGTGTTGCCTCTGGCATTCAGCAGGTTTTTACTGCTGAGCATGATGTTATATGGTCTGGAATATCCCTTGGGTCAGTTGGGATCAGCTGTCCCAGCTATGTCTCCTCCAACTCGTTGCCCACTCTCAGCCTCATCACTGCCAGGGCAATGTGTGAAGAAGAAAAGGTCTTGGCACTGCTCAGCAATAAATAAAACATCCCTATGTTATCAACACTGTGCTCAGCACAAATCCAAAACACAGAACAACACAAGCTAATGGGAAGAAAATTAACTCTACCCCAGTCAAAAGTGTTCTGGTTTTGACTTTACTTGCTTTCATACCTTACATATTTCTTCCTTTACAAACTTTCCTATGTAAGGAAATTTGGAATGGCAATGGAAATATTTGTAATAATTAAAAACTGAGCAGTTATAATCTGTAAAGTATTTGTGGTCACTACTTTTCTCTTTACACATCTTAATTATTGCTCCCTATCACCTGCAGACTGTGCACAAGTGTCTCATTTCTCAGGATAATGATAGCTCTGTATCTGCTCTCCAGAATTATGTGAGAATGAGCTCAGCAGCTAGGCACTAGTTTTTCTTACACTTGCCATATGTTTGTATTTGGAATTGTCTTTTTTTAAAGGCTGGTTTAGGAATTAGAGAAGGAACAGGAGGAGAAATGGCCATTATGGGTCCCATGGAATAAAACATCCCTGTTCTCCTAGAAAGGGACTTTTTAAAAGGGCAAGTAATGACATGATGAAGGGAATAGCTTTAAACTGACAGAGGGAAAATTCAGATTACATATTAGGAAAAAAAGACTGTGGTTGTCATTCATTCAACAGTGGTTTATACCTGTCATGGGTTCAGCTGCAGCAGTCATTTTTTTCTCCTTCTTAGTAGTTGGTGCAGCACTGTGTTTTTGACTTGTGGCCTGAGAACAGAGCTGATAACACCAATG